>JARVGP010000144.1:0-71655 GCA_029876185.1 Mansonella ozzardi
CTAGAAAGATACTGAAAGATATTCTACTTCATGATGGCAAATTGTTGTTGTTGTGTGTGTGTGTGTCCATTTTGAACTTTGATATTTGCTTTCCTACCCTTAAAAATAAAGTAATTTAGTCAGATAAAAGTAAAATGTATCTCATGTAAGCTATAACACAAGAATTTATGTAGAAAATGAATTCAGCTAGCATTAAATGATAAAGACAATTCTCACTAAGATCTCCCAGATAGTGCTCGGAACTGAATTCAGCGTGTACAACATCTCAAATCTCACAATCTACTACATTGAATCATAAATAACAACAACAACAATTTGCCATCATGAAGTAGAATATCTTTCAGTATCTTTCTAGCCGCCTGTTGGCTTCATGTCACCAAGCCCGCAACAGAAGGAGAAATGATACGGAGTTTGTTGTGAGAAGTATTATTGAAAGACGTATTATGTTGACTAGCAGCGAGAAGGGATATAGGTGTAGAATGTAGAATGTACAGTAAATATATTACTAATATATATATATGTACAGTATATTTATATGTATAATATATAAATATATATACAGTAAAAGGATATAGTATGTACAGTAAAAGGATATAGTATGTACAGTAATGATGAAAGATGTAGGATGTAGGATTCAAGGATGTACAGTAAAAAAAAAGTACTGAGACAATTAGTAAATGCAAATGAATGAACAAAAAATATATTCAAATTTTAATGAAAAGATAAGCTACTTGAGAATCTTTCACAGTTGTTTACTTTTTCAAATTTATCAATGATATCAAAGATATTATTGTTTCCAAAATTAATCAATTACACATGTTTTAAAGAAATTTTTTTTTTAAAGAAGAACAATTTTCATAGATTTATCGATTTTCAGCCATTGAAATTAATTTAGTTTTGATTCTTCGAAATTTGATGAAATTCATGCTAGGACAAGACTTTACTGATTAATACTGAAGAACGCAACCGATACCAGGTGAGAAAGGCAAATAGAATGAATAAGGCTATCCATATTATATCCTCAGTTTAAAAGTAGCTATATTAATTAAGATGAAGCGATGATTATTAACTACAGCGAAGCTACTGGCCGGTTGCTTCAAAAAATACAACATCCAAGAGCTGGTTACTTCTTCGATAGAATTCTCTGCTTTCAGAAAATTTTGTTACGTCGCTTGAAAATATCAATTCTAGTTTTTAAAAGAACATCAAAATTGCAAACAAACATTACTATTTATAATTTTTACAAGGTCTGAATAAGTGATTGTTTTGCAAAACATCTGAAATTGTAAGAAATTTCTTCAATATTTGAAAGTAGTTTACAAGTGAAACTATCTTCACATGTTTTCTGTTTCTTGCTGAGAAAAAATTAGACATAGTTGAGTGTACACTGTAGCGAAGGTTCTTTTCAGAAAATAAAAATAAATGTATGGCTTAATTATACTTTTATAGTTGTATTCTTTATACGTATGAGTAATATTTGGATGGGACTGAAGAAATAATGATGTCCACATCTTCATTTAAGTACCGAAAGTGTACTTATGCTTCTTATTTTCCTTTGCAGGTTAGTGCAATCTCTTTCTTAAAGAATCAGTTGAACTCTTCCAACCAAACTTTTTTAAATTTCCATACCTATTCACGCCAAAATCACCGCGCTTTGACAGACTACAAACCCATCACTTAAATATCATCTATTGTGTCAGTGATTTTTATTGTTTCTTTAAACATTAAAGTGACAATCAATGCTTTCGTTCTCATACATTTCAGAAAAATAATAAATTTTTTATTAATTCTGAGACAAATTCTAAATGAAAAAGAAAGCTAATTTATCTGTTATTTTAATCAAATCTATTTAGAGTCCACAATTGCTTATCAAGAATGAAATGAATAAATATTCTGACGTGCGATATATTTGTGAGGTGTAAGTTATGAGATAAATTCAAATTTAGAACTACATTAAAACCAAACAGCTAATGTCAATATATAAAGGAAATAATGTTTATACACGGTATTGTAGAAAATAATGACTTTTTGAAGACCGTTTTGCAGAGATGAACGGTTAGGCGCCTTTGTGAGATTATATGCAGTAGTAGAAAGTTCTGTGCAGAAAATTAGACCTGAATTGCTTATCGAACAGATTCGCGCTCAAATTTTGCCTTTTGACCAGACATTTGGTGAACACCCGGTCAACAGTATTGGAAATGACGCTCAGGTCCGTAATTTGCTAAAAATTATTCGAATTGGTTGAAATTGCTATCAGATTTTCCGCTAAAAAATTCCTTGTAAAGGAAATTGTTCAGTACGTTGTACATTCCTTATCATTAAACCTTGAATAAATTCGATAAATTCAGTTGATGCGAAGGAATATAATTTTTACAAGTTTACATCACGGAAGGATGTTTGTTGTATAGTTACAAAGAATAGGTATCACTTCTTTGCACCCCTCTTACCGCAACACTTTTGCAATACTCAACATGAAATACACATCTTTAAGATTAGTGTCACTTTACCAATCATTGCTTATACAGTCACAGCATTATCAACAACATACTTATCGCATATATTTATCACTCTTTAATTCCTATAGCAAATATTATCTGGAAACGTGTTTACCTATTTCTGAATTAGTTATGGATTTCACAGAGTCATTATTTGGATAATTCAGTTAGCCAGCCTTCTTGGTACAGTATTAACCTCAATTGAACGATTATGTTCTCAAGTGTGCAAAGAACAAGAAGAAATGGCAAATATTGCAATTATTATAATACGCGAGCGTGTTATTTTTTGTGGCATTTTGGGAAATATAGTGTAAGAAATTAGATATATTACAGTTGGAAAGTTGATGGCAAACTTCATTTAGAGTTAATATGCAAAGATTTTGGCAGCCATTTTGAGCTGATATAGTAAATATCAGACTGTTGTTTGCAAAACATAAAATGTACAAGAGGAAGAAAAGTTTTTAGCAATTTGACAACTCATTATTGACATCAATTTTGTTCATTTTCCTTCAAAGTTGAATTCTTTAGCTTTGCTTTGCTACGAAAAAATGCTGATTCCTATGCAAACAGAGTTGGCTCTCAACAGTACACGCTTTTCAGTAACTGCTATACACCACCGACATTGGTATTGCTAATTTTTGTTATTTAAATTTTGCTTAAAATGAAAGATGAAAGTGAAAAGTTTCACATTTTTTTGTAATAAGACTAATCTGATCAATTAGATTAAAGATCCTATCCATCTTCATAACTTAAAATTGTCACTATAACGATATCGAGAGAAATCATGAAGTCTGAAAGCTATATTACAGAAAGAGAGTAATTCTGCAACAACAAACACTCTCGTACATATTTATGTTCATAAGGTTAATATCTTTCTTTAATATTTGTTGTAAAGGCTGTGGCAAATTTCTTAAATATTTATTAATTGTGAATATCAATATGATTTCTTCCGCCGCCTATTTTAACAATGGAAAAAAATAAAATTGAAAAATAGCAATGTTCTTTATTCTTTTATTAATATTATAAAAATTTGCTTAATGTCCAAAATTTACAATACCCGAAATTTGTAGGTGCAACCATCAGACTTGCGCTTTTTTCTATTTACCAGAGAATCAGTTCGAACGTTATTAAAATCAGTTCCATCGCTAACTTTATTCACAAAAAGCTTTGGTCAGTTCAATGTTGCATTTGCAGATCTAATCTAAGTATAATATCTTAATTTGTAAGCCTATGTAACGTTAGTTATCAGGACGAATATTTCCAAATTTCATCAAATATTCTTCAATATTGAAACTTTCGAACTTTGCAGACGATATAATATGGTTATTGTATTCATGGCAAACAGAAATGTACTCGAAAGATCCATATAAAGTACCTGCAGTTGGATTCTTACTTGTTGATAATTTATCAAAATTGATTGAGGAAAACAGTACCCATTTGAACCCGAAATTCATGGTACAATTATTTGAATTAAGCGAAAAGATCAAGAAGCAACAGTACCAAGTAAAAGAAACAGAACGAGAACAAAGACAAAGGATGCTAGCAAAAAAACTAATTGCACAATCGAAGATGTTCGGGAAATCAGACAATACGACAAATGAGTTTACCGTTTTCTTGCAAACGAAATTAAAAAATATCCGAACAAAGTACAAAAGAATAACGAAGCTTATCGATGAATTGCTTCATCAAGAACGGGATGAAATGTTGGCTTATATAAAACGTGAAAAAGAAATCCTAAATTTAGAAAAAGAATGTAAGCAACAAACGGAGCTGAAAGAACAAATACTGAATTTACGACAACGACAGCAAAAGCAACTGGTCGAATTGCGGATTTTCTTGCTTAAAATCCTGAAATATCGAGACATTGTAGGATGTGAACTGCTAACAAACATTGAAAAACTGGAACAAAATTCAGATTTGGCAAAATTTGGAGCCGACGAATTTTATTTCCCAAAAATATGTCGCCACCATGAACGAATGCGAAATGTCACAGTGTTTCAGACCAAAATGGAGGAAAATTTGGAAAATTCGAAGATAGAAATGCAAGAAATGATTAAAAATAGCTTTAAGATGCAATGGAAGATAGATAAATTAGTATCACAGGTAATTTCCATCACCATTTTCTCTTAAACCATTTCAGATTCAATTGCCAATCTTTCATTTTATAAGTTAGATTAATTTCATATCGAGCCATCAAAAAATTAATCCTTCAGCACATAAAATAATAACTTCTTAAACAGAACGGAATTGGAAATTTTTATAGGTTGAACGGTACAGACAATCATTACAAGGGACTAGACCAATATCAGGACAAATTCACTTTAGAGGTACTAGCGTACATCATGCAGATAAAAACTTCCCTGATAATAGAGGATTTTCAAAGCGTCATTGGTATCGACGTCCAAATAGTGGAGTGTTCTGGAATAATAATTATATTAAAAAGAATTAGCACATTTGCTAATCATAAGTTTCCATCTTTTTCATTATTCATCGTTTGTTTTAAATAGATTTGGTATTACAATCTGTTTTCTGCTTTGAACTGAATAGTAAGAGAAAAAGGTGCATATGAAATTCAACGGAAATTCAAGAAAATTGGTTGGGATATTAAATGAGTTGAATGTTTTGTGTAAATCTTTTATGTGACTTATTCCATATACTTTCAATATTTCTGCCTTAATTCTGGCAATAGAATAAAATTAATCTTCATGGACTTCTTGAAACGTGTACTTTATTATGATAAGTTAACTTCACTCCATCAGAACATCTTTTTGTTAATAACACATGTTTTAGATAGCAATGTGATGACTGTTTAAGGCATTGTATATTCTCGCTTCTTTTGGAAAGTGTAATTTAATTAACATTTTTGCTATATATTAATTGTCAATTATGTGAAAATATTTTGGAAACAGATATAAGGATAAGATTGTTCCAATGAATGATTTCAGTTTTGATAATCTACACACTTCGATGCAGTATAATATAAAAAGAAATTTTAGCTATTCATTTTTTCAAAAAAGATTTTTGATATTGGCTTTCATGTAACTGCTTTCAAATACAAAAAAGTTTATCGTAATTTCAATTCAATGCTGAAAAAATTCGAATTATATATGGTTAGAGATTTTCCTTCTCTTAATTTTATTTTGTACAGATATCATCATGGATCATTACGATCAAATCACTTTTTTTTTTCCTTTTGACCGTAAGTTTATTGTTTTAAACTTTTAATCACAACTAACATATTTCTATCTTCTTCATTTCCTTTTTCATAAGTCACTGATGCAGAAGTAAGACGCATGCCGAAAGTGTCGATCTCAGAAAAGGAACCAATAAAACCAGCTTCTGCTACGATAGTCAGTTTACTTCAGTTGTCATTAACTTACCTTTAGTGGTAATCCAAAATAATGAAGGGATTCTGGAGCAGCTTCAATACGGCATTGCATCCTCAGGCAGAAATTCAGAAATTGAATTATCTACTCTACTGCATTAAAGAAAATATGCTCTAGGCAGTAAGTGGCTATGACATCGTTCCAGAAAATTACGGAATAATACGGGAAGTATTAATTGAAAGGTATGGGAAATCATTAGCTATAACGAAATTGTTCTATAATGAATCACAGTCTATTAAAATAAATAATAAAGAATGAACTGAAACAGTCAAAGCAGTGGAGAAATTTTTTCAACTATTGGAAGTTCTAGGAGAAAACTTAGAACACTCTAGCATAGAGACAGCAATCGAGAGCAGACTATCGAAATGAAAATCGGGTAGATTGCATCCCAAACAAATGAAAAAATCATCTTAGTCAGTTACAAAACTCTGAAAATTTTTTGGAAATTTAATCAATGTGAATGAGCAAGTGCGAAGAAGTTATGCTTCGACTATACAAATTTGAAGCCAATCAATCACATTTTCTAAAATTCCCCGACACAACTTCGGAGAAACTTCACCTTTAACCACAATTCATAAATTTAATCAAATAGCCGTGAAAAGACTCCTAACCTCAATACAAAGAAAAGGATAACCAGAAAAAGACTTTGCATCTTTTGCAATCAGGACTATTAGGATAACGAATACCACATTTATCCCACAACAAATTCTTGAACGAATGTGTATTCTGTTTCAAAAAGAAGCATAAAGTGCTTCTATTGTAAAAATCCTCGCAGTTAATAGAAGGGGACAAATATTTTGCAACGGTACAATGTACTTAAACAAGAATCGAGCAATCAATCAGGCGAAAAAGGATATTGGCTGCCTACAAACAATTCAACTTTGCAACGCAAACCAACTCAACAATAAATCAGGAAGGTAAAGAAACTTAACTCTTATGCAAGGAAATAATTCATATCTCGGTATAAAGATCTGTGCATTAACCCAGTTTAAATTTGAAGGCTTCAGATTTCGAGCTGCTAAATTTTATTTGCGCCTAATATACTAGACTTCCATATAACCATTTTTGTTCCATAGGATCATCATCTTCGATTCAAATTTGAAAACTTCTTTTTCGCAGAATACTTCCCTCAATTTTTTTTTTTTTTTTTTTGGCAACCGAATCTGAATGTTACTGACAATTATTTGTGATCTATAACAAATACAAATTTCCAGCATAGCATGCATATATAATCGCAAGGTTATTTCATATCATCCAGAAACTATAAGAAAACAAATATTTTAGAATTTCCGCAGAGTAAAATATAAATCTCAAAATACTTTTTCATCAGAATTTGTTATAATAAAGTCGTTTGATCATCTGTTTTGTCCGGTAGAAACCAAGTTTTAGCAGTGTGAAGATATTTGATAGAAAGAAACAGCTTAAATATATTGAGTGCAGAGACTAAGTACTTTTCTATATTTGCGCAAAATTACTTGTCTCGAAATTTCAAGTTTAGAAGATTTCAAAGACAAGGCAAAAGAATACAAGAATCACAACTGATATATGATATTTCCACTGTTTTAAAATGCTTTCATGAGT
Organism: Mansonella ozzardi; assembly: GCA_029876185.1. Taxonomy (NCBI): domain Eukaryota; kingdom Metazoa; phylum Nematoda; class Chromadorea; order Rhabditida; family Onchocercidae; genus Mansonella; species Mansonella ozzardi. The sequence goes on from JARVGP010000144.1 coordinate 7,463, forward strand.
TGAACTTGAAAATTTGTTCTGCACGCAAAGATAACAAAGCTTTATGTTTTCCTGCTCATGAATGGCTTATGCGCAACTAACGAAAACAATTTGAAATGCAAACATTTCCTACTTTTGTATTTTGATCAAGGTTGTGAAAATTTTAAAATGTTTAGAAAAGCTCAATTCTTTTTTATAATTTCCACTTTAACAATTGTCCTTGATTACGAACAGGTTAAAAGAATGAGATTTAAATGTTCTGATAATGAAAAGTACAGTTTGTAAGAAAACAAAATGTATTGACATTTGTGAGACTATATTACAGTACATTGAATCTTGATATGATTGATTTACAAAAATTTGCCCAATATTATTTAAAATCTTAACAAAAGAACAAAAAAATTGTTTATATTCAATAAATTCGCACCAAAGGAACTGTGTCAAAAACTCATCACAAATCGAAATTACAATGATACTGCGAAAAACCCAAACCATTTGAAAAAGGATAATAAAATATCTGAACAGCAAATCCCAAAAGTCATCATTAGCTCTTTATTTGACAGCTCTTTACTAGTATCCATCTAGCGCATTTTCTGAAAATTTTCGGAAATTAGCAATACTTTTAGCTAGTAACGCAAAAATTTTCAATCAGCTTCTCCTCACCATGCCAATGCAATTCAGTTAAGAAAGCGATTAACTTTTGCAACGAAGTTTGTTAACTCTATATGTACCTGTTATATTGAATTAATGTAACCGCCTTTGATTGTCGTAAAAATCGAAGTAATTTGTATTATAAAATTATTTGATTAAACCAAATGATTTTGTGTTTGCGATTATTTCACTAGAATAACAAGGCTTATACAATTCCAGATATTTACAACTATTTCGTGACAGTAATAAGGCTTATGCACTAGATTCCAATTGATTAAAAGCCAATTAAACTCTTTAAATATACATAAGTGAACTCATTAGTCACTGGCCGTTTATCGTCTCTTTTATCATCTTTCGTCTCTCCTTATCCTTGTCGATTCAAATTCTTCTATATTTCGAAATTAATTAAATCCTATTGCACTTATTCTTACTGTATTATCATAATTTGACTACAATAAAATTTGCTACTTGTTCTATCATATCTTATTTCATGTAAGTAAATTATATTTCCTACTGAATTCAATTTTCCTCTTACTTCTGCTAACTTTTAGCGATATTAGTAGTTAGTAGTGGACATAAATACTAGTAATCAGAGCTGTAAGTGACAGAGATTTCAGCGTTCAAGCATTTACGTAAGACATTCAAATTCAAAATCGATGTGAAATTTGAATGTGGTAAGATTAGTTAACCAGAGTATCCATCAATAAAAAAATTTTTCAAGTGAATAACATGCCAATATGCAAAATTAGTTCATCATCTTCTTAACAGTTAAAATTACTTCAGTTAATTTATAATTTCATAGAGATAAATAAGATGAATGGTTTAGCATCTGGCAAACGCATGCTGATTAAGGAAAGTAACGAATATCTGAGAAGTTTGATATTTCAGTCATTTAAAAAATACATTTTAGAAAAATATTCCACTACATCAGTTAATAATTCTGCTGTTCCAAAACACGCATAGTGAAAAAGCCATAAACGGGTTTGTGATCAGAAGCATTTTCTTCCCATAAGCAATCATATTTTCCGGGTTTTATCCAACTTGATTCTTTTGCATAATACAAAATCCGATCCTAAAAGTTGACTATACTGACATGATTGAAACAATGAAATGATAAGTTACTATTGTTCAATGCACGATAAATCCATACTGTGTATGATGGGATCCGATCGTTATCATAATCATTAGTGCCAAGAATAAATTTATGCGTGGGTGGAAAGTTGATATAAGCTTCATTGAAACCTTCAAAAACTTTACCTGAAAATGGGACCAATTGTTATTAATCCAAAAGGAATCAAACCGTTTTATTTTGAAAAAAAAAACGAAAATTCAAAACAGACCTTTAGACCTTTCTAATGTTAACTCATCATCAATAAGTAATTGATCGAAGACGGAATCCGTCATATTTTTTTGGTTTTTTCTTTGTGAATCCAATGCATCAACTCGCTCTCTACTTCGAAGTCGAAAATTCAAGTCACCAAACCAGAAAACCTAAACGATTTTAAATCAGAGTAATAATTCTACATGGGTATGGCTCCTTCAAACATCGATGCATTCAATCACGAGTTAAATAACATTCTTCTTTTTTCTTCTCTTTTTTTAAAGCTATCTTAATTTATACTATCAAAACTTACACAATCAGCTTGTTTTACTCCTGAACAATGCAATGTACTGTTTCGTTTTAATGCTGAAAATTGTAGTGAATCACAGATTTTCGAGTAGTCACATATACGATTCAATACTGATCCATCTGAAACAATTCTGCATCCTGACATTGTGATAATAACAAATAAATGTCCAAATAAACCAATCGAACTTTTGTATCGTTATCAGATGTGATTAAAAGTACTGTTTAAAATTCTCCGTCCTATTTCATTCAACATATTAATTCTGCTTCTAATCCCTGGACTGACGTAAAAAATTATCGTCTTTACTTTCAATTTGCTCTTCTGATGCATTACTCATATACAAATGTAATAAACAAAACTAACGAGTCATGTGACAGGTCACAAAAATGACCGATGCCTGAAAAATTCGAAAGAAAACGGCAATCGCTCCTTTTGTTCGCATTGGCTTGACAATTGGACTACAGGAGATAAACTGCCATTCTGGCGCTGTAATTCGAGTGATAATAAATAAATGAAATACAATAAGTGCTTGACAATTTCCGATTCACTAATGCATAATATATATGTAGTCTGCTAAATTGAGATTTGCTAAAATTTCCAATTTTAACCATTTTTAGATCTCATAAATAATTCTCATAATTTCCAAAATCCAAAGTATACTAAAATAGCACACTAAGAAAGCACAATAACAAACTTGAGGTATATGCGATCAAAGGCTTTCGAATAAAAACAATCACCATTTGCGACCATTTTCGTACCCAACAAAACATCAGATGTGTATTTGCAACAGCTTCGGCCAACAACTTCACTGTTTCCTGGTGATAATATCTAAATTTGAAATTTTGCTTCAGTTTTTTTATTTTGCTTCAAAAAAACTCAAAAACCAATTCTATGAAGAGTCGAAGAAAAAAAAAAACCAACGCATTTATTGATGGAAGCTCCTGAAAACACAAACAAATTAGATCGGCTCTATCCGTGGGTCGTTCGTTTGTAACCAATTTCACAATATTTGATAAATGATTCGGAGACTAAAAAGTGCAATTATAGTTTTACCAAAAAAAAGAAAATTCCTAGAACTAGAAATAATGCAAATTTAATGAAGTTGGAAAGAAATTTCTTGATTCAATAGATTCAATAAAGAAAACGAGAAATTTTAATAACCCTTGAGGCAACATTCCAAGTTAAACACATCACAGTAATTGTTCCATCTGGTATCAAATGCTTTAGTCTATCCTTTTCTGGGATAGTAACTCCCCCCGGGCCACGCACCGTTATTCTGGAAAACTTGTTTAGTTAGAAAAACAACTGTAACAATAAACTGGAAAGGATAGGCAGTTGTTATGCTGTTTTTAGCTAATAAATATTGCAACTTGCTCTCTTACTTGATTTGCTTATTCTTGTTTCAATAAAGACTACTTTCGGTCCTTGCAAAAGAAAAAAAACTGAAATCAAACATGAAAGACATTTTTCATCCTTCGCTAGATTACTATTGTTGCGTCAAAAGTTTTAAAAAGTGTTATTCAGTTTTATTGTTCTAAACTAAATAAAGTTATTTGCTATTTGCAATTATTTGTCCCAGAAAATTTGTGAAAGGCGTAGAAAACTGACTCAAGCTGCACATGCTTGACGTCATACGTGAAATACTCATTCATAGCTTCATTTGTAAACGTTATGTTCTCTTTCTGGACAGCGTCCCTAGTATTATCCGATTCTGAACTCTCCGTACTTGAAACTGCAATCTTCATTTAGAAATTTAAGCGAAAACTCTTATCGCTTCATTGCACTCATTCTTATGTGCCTATTTCAGATCATATTTTTCGAAATTTTTTAAAATTTGTTTGCCAATTCGAAAAGAAAATTTTTCAATATTTGCGAAAACAAAGTTTAGATTACGCTTCGTTATTCAAAAATTTATAAGGATATTAACACTTTGTTATTCAAAAATTTATAAGGATAATCTTTTTTAATGCAGTATGAAAATACCCTATCAGAACTTTAATCCAACTTATTCGTTAAATTTTTTACAGATATCTTCACTGAAAGAAGTAAGCTAGAATTTAATGATTAGTAACTGTAATAATACCAAAAGATAGATGCTCACCATTTTCCTTTGAATAACGATGTTTAATAGGTGATGTGGCAGTAGAGTGATGTACGTGTGAGGTGAATGACTGGATTCGTTTCAAGGAAGGTTTTTCAATAATCGTCTCCTCACTTTTGTCCTAGAAAATCACTTTTTTTATATCACTTAAGCAGCTTAAAGTTTAAGCAAATTATAATTATGACCAAATTCCACTGTTCAAGTAATGAAATATCAAATACAGGAAGTTCGCTAATTACTATAGCAGCTACAGATGAAAGTGGCTGAACTGTTGTCAAACTTGCAGTGACCCGAGTTGCCAACGATCGTGCACGACTGGTCATCTAGGAAAAAAAAAACCATGCATCACATTCAGTGCGAAAAAAGATTTGTATAAGCTGATACACAAAGTAATTCTGGAAAACTTGCATCTTCCTGAAAACACTGTGCAAATAAAACAGGTTCCAAAAATGATGATGTTGATTTAATGGCTTTTATTTTCGAGTCATTTTAATATGCAGTGGACATTTCGTTATCTATAAAAAAAGTGCAGTACTTTCTGTGCTGCAAGTGAAGAGAACAGGTTTAAAATTGGAAAGTTGTTCAGGATAGGGTGTCTAAAGCATCTTTATGAGCTTTACATTATTGCATAACTGCATTGTATCATCATCTGTCAATGACTAATTGCTAAAAGATTTTGTTCTGCAAGCAGATAAATTAAGGTAAATCCAATTGCTGCATTTTAATAAGTCCTATCAAATACTTGGTTATGCAGTTAGATAAGCAAATAGTTTGGGCAGAATTATCCGATTCAATGACGCAAAGAAATGTACCTATTGAAAATTTTATGTACTGAACACAAAAAACGCGATAAAAGCTTCTAGTACAACAACATTAAATAAATAAAGTGCATGAAAATAAGCTTTTCTCGAAATAATAATGTCAGAAAAAGTTTTTTGATCATCATTCTAACCGAAATGGTTGAAAGATTTAAATTTCCAAGTTGGAACTAGATTGAAGTATTGCAACTAGATTTAATTTTCAACAAATAACAAATCAAGTTTGACGTAAATTACTACGTCGAAATTATCTGTAACGCTTGAGCTCAATATTATCCTTTTGCATCCTTTTGAACCATCGCAATTTTTTTAGCAGATTAAAAAATAATAAATGAATATTACTAAATGTCTTAAAATAGTTTTGTTTATTCAAATCTTTGAAAATCTCCAGAACAGTATCTTGAAGTCAGAAACGAATACTATGGCAGCAAGTTATGATTAATTAAAGCCAAAAAAATTGTTTATTATGAACAAAAAATGCTTTGTTTGATACGTTGACTTCTTAAATGTTAAATGATTTAAATTGCAACTTATGCCCAAGTATCCTTATTTATTTGGAAAAAATGGGAAAATTTCAGAATAAACGAAATTTTTCTGCGACATGTTTCGGATGGTGAATATCATGATGAGTTAACTAATGGCATCAGCTCCGGAAACGAGTTGTCTTTATCAATCTTCTCACTCGCCGGTTCGAACAAGTAAGTACGCTGAATGGCAAGGAATGTAGCCTTCGCAACTGGGCCTAACGTTGTATAACTGGAAGTTGACGTATAGCAATCCTGAATGCCACCTAAGTGCAACAGTTTCTGCACTATAGGTGGCGCACTAATACCGGTACCGCGAGGAGCTGGGTAAAGTGTTACTCGCACGTCACAGTAATTAACCATTATCTAAATTAATTTTTTTTTTTTCAATAGAAATTTTTAAGATTTTAACTTTTACTACATATTTGTGTTCGCTTCGAAACTCTGACGATAGATAAACTCGTTGTCAGTTTAAATTTTATAAAATACAAAAAGAAAAACAAATCATAGCCAGTACCTTGCACGGTATAGTATGCGGTAGACCATATTCTGTATGCCAATATGCTCGTCGCACAGGCACCACCGCTGTTTTGGCACGGTAAATCGCACGCCTAATCGCAGTGCTAACTCGCTTTGCGCACTGCATTCCAAGACCCACGTGTCCATTCCTGTCACCAATAGCAACAAACGCCCGAAATCGAGTGCGCAAACCACTTCGGACTTCCTTTTGCACTGGAAGAATTTTCAACACCTGCTCCTTTAGATTTGGTACTAATACATCCACAATTTGGTATTCCTGCAATTCTTCCTTTTCTTTAACTGAATTTGAATTGGCGCATCTCTGAATAGAATCTATAAATTTAGAAAAATGAAGAAAAAAACAATGAGGAATAATTTCTGTCGAAGATCATATGTAAAAATCATATTACTGAAATCTTTCAAAGTATCACATAAATTTTAAAAACTCCAAAAATTTTCGATTTAGAAAAGAAATAACAAATTTTCACCCTAACCAATACGCAATTATTTAATTATAATAACGAGAAGACCGACTAGAATGGGTATCGATCTATGGTAGATCTCCTCGATTGTAGATACTCTCCCATCCTTCACCAAACGACCAAGTTTTGTTACCGGAATCCATGGCTTATCCCAGTCTAGTGTTATACGACGTAAACCACTACCTATTCGTCGTGGTCCATCACCTTGGCTTCTCGTTGAACTGCAAGACTCTGCTTCAAAAATCTGAATGATGGAAATTTTAAAAAGAAAAGCGGTAGAAGTTAAGTTAACCTTATTTTCTGTAGTCAGCTTTTCTTAATATTGTAAAGGTTGAAAATTTTAGAAAAAAATATAAGGAAAACGATTGAAACATTTTTCTCTTTCAGATGAATTCCATACAATCCCTGAATATACTTATTCATTCAGTAAAGAAATGTCAGATATAAAAATTCATTTCTTGTTTTATTAATTTGCAAAATAGCTTTCGTAACTGATCAATTTTCAAGAAAAGAGAAGGCAAATTATAGTGGAAAAAATATGGATAGGTTTTAATTAGATCAGATAAGGTTCATAACCACAAGGATAGGGATTTCGTTTGTAAAAGCTTGTTAGCAATATTTCACTCAATTACCTGGACCATCTTTCAACATGATCAACTGAAACGCGATTTTCAAAACTACCGGTACTGCTGCTACCGAAACCACCCTGAAATGTCTCGCGACGATCCATTGTATAAAATCTAAAGGTAAGTTTTCGAATATGCATGTAAAAATTTATAACATAGAAGATATATTCCAGGAACTGATTGTAAAATTTCGACATAATTTTCGAGAAAACATTTGTTTCAAGTAGTCAGAAGGTTTATTCAGGCTCTAGTTAGATTTGAATAAGTGAGAAATAACTTTAATTAAGATTGGAATGATAAAAGTATACAACAAACACGTAAATATCCTCTGAAATAAGAGCCTTATTGGAATCATTGGAACCTATATGATAAGTTCACATTTCAAACATACAAATATAAGTAGAGAGTGAGAGATAGACGAAATCTAAATATGTGCAAACAATCAATAGAAAGCACTGGGACCTATTCGTTTAGAAGGCCTTTTAATTAAAGTCATTTTTTTTAACCTTATATTTTTAAAAATACTTAAATGTGCAAAGGATGCAATGATTGTTACTAGCAGAATCCGCCTATAGTTTTGTCAAATCTTCTAGCGATTCCGCGAAATGCATCAAAAAAAAGAAAATAAAAAATAATAAAATTATAGTCATGGCCTATAGAAGAATTTATGGTGTGCAAGTACCAAAGTTAACAATGCTCAAATTATCTTTTTCAGAAAGTAATGCTGAAAGATTATTTTTCACTAATTTTGTAAACAACTAATTAGAGTAGATAACAAAGGGAATGTAAAAGTGTACCATCACCATGGAAACACATTATTAAATATGTAAGTTAGAAGGAAGAGTTGTGGACAATAACTATTTGAAATCATATGCAATCTTCTGCAAACTTTTCATTATTATGTTTTTAAGATGAGAAAGATGATGCTATAATTTAACAACACTTTATAAGGGATAATCTGTTATGAATTTTTTATTCTATTTTATAAAAAATGAAATCACAGACTTACAATATTTTGAAATATTCGAAAGATTACAGTTCATATTACAAAATTATGGTTTAGCATTAAAAGACTTCCAAATAGAAATTATTGGAGAAAATCTCTTCCATAATGATGATAAATGATTCATTAAGTGATCAGCTTTTCATTTGATAACAAATTTAGTGATAATTTTGTATGAAAATGAAGAGAAATTTTAGCTTATTCATTGATATTCCAAAAGAATGATTGACTAACACTTAGTTTATATCGAACAGTTAAGAAGATATTTGAAGCTAACTAGCAAATAGCAATAGCTCTAGCTTAATTCCCCCAATGCTTAATGGGGATAAGTTCAAATAACAGGTCATGCAGATATTAATGTCTTGTCTTGTTATTCCGCAATGACAACTAATGCTTTCAATATTTAGTTTAAAAGAGGCAAGTCATGTCCTCTTCCTATTATTGCTTAAGCCTGTTTAAACTAATGGAATGGACAGATGTATAATATTCGTTCTAAGCTTCCTTCTTAAGCCATTTATTTCCATTTCATCTAGCGATGAAACTTGTCGTACGACTTCTTTCTCTCTCTTTTTCCTTTTCTTCCCTTCTCTTTCTCTCTCGTAACTGTCTTCTGTCTAACCGGTAGCTTCTGTTTGGTATATAAAATTGCATAGAGTCACATTCGTGATCTTCATCGAACGAATAAATTCAGAGTCAGTCACGTCATGGTTAGTGTTTGACGGACGTTAAGCAGAAGAGTGGTGACGTTTGGGTATATCAGGGATTACTGTAGTGTTGGCTTGAAAACAGTGTTGGCCGAAAATTATAAGGAAATAGATATATGGGAAGAGAGAGTGTTCGAAAATCGTTCATGCATTTCTTACAGTAGACTTTGAATATTGGACAGAAGTCCACATTGTGTGATATTGCATTTCGGACAAATTGTTTTTGTGATATTACATTTTGGAGAGTTTAATTTGCTAATTTTAAGCTTTTCTATATACAGGCTGAACATTCATTAGGTGTTATAGCATTTTTATTAATGAAAAGTTGTTACTTAGTTTAAAAATAAGAGGTGAAGCAACAAATTTATCTGTTGGATATATTTTCAACAAACGTTCTCTTTGCTCACTCTTAGAATATCATTTAGGCATATGTATTTTGTCTGCTAAATCATGCATATAGCATCACTGAATCGACGATCATTTCTAACTGAACCAAGATTCACTATATAATTTTAAAGTATTATAACACATGAATTGTTGCAATTAAGCGATGCATTTATAAAGTACATGCATAATGATTGAGGGATATGTTTAAGAAAATCATTCAAGCGCAAAAAAAAAAAAAAAAAAAGAAATTGAAGTTGAACATTTTTTAATACCAATGATAATTGTGTTATCGTCAAATAAAATGTAGTGTATTTTTTCTCATTAACATATATTAATCAATGTTTGTTTTTAAAGATAAGAGCTATTCTGATGAATACTGAGAAACGAAGAAAGTGGTAAACAAATTCAATGACCGATTTAAATACATCGACATCAAAAACTACTGTTACGAACGTTAGTTCGAAATTAAATGATGGAAGTAAAAATGAGGATGAAAAGTCATCTAAAGTAACTGACGAGCAAGTTGGCTCTACTTCGTTGCTGTACAATGACTTAACTACAACAAGCAGGGAATCATCTCACAATTTATCATCGTCACGAGAAATCGATAAGACTGAAGCGAATACCGAAACAGCATCGACGGCTACTTTATCTGAGATGGAAAATATTCCATCAGCGACAGTGGCAACTGAAAAAGGTGGTCCAACACCACCACCGTCACCAACAACAAGAAAAACCTCAGTCAAACCAAGGTCAGATTTTCGTAGGTACATGGAAAATTCTTGCAGCAGTGCAGCTGAGCAAAATTAGTCTTTAGGCAGACTGTAATCGGCGGCACTAATGTAACATGTTAGCAGAACTCATGAAATTGACATGATTTTATATTTTTTTAATATTTCAAAGTTTTCAGTTTGTTTTCATTAGCGCAAGTTTCACATAAACTTGGTGAGCTCTGGTCAAGCGCACGAGAACGCGTTTTTGGTGAAGATTACTGGATACCGTCCGATTGTTATGAAGTATTTTATTTCTTACTCTTTGCATATGACATTATACATGAACTACTGGTTTCATTAGAGAGAAAATCGTGTATTTCACTGATTCTGTTGTGCAGGTAGTGCCATTTCCGGTTGAATTATTACGAGCTCATAATTCCGTCTATCCTCACAGTAACAGCAAGAAAGGATTACGCGTTGTGCAGGGCACACTGAAAAATCGACCTGCAGCACCATTATTCCATGTATTATTTTCGAAAGAAAATGAAAAAATCAATAACAGGCCAGAAGAGATTGAATTGCTTGTTACTGTAAGCATATTCCGAACCCATGAAATTCAAGAAGCTATCGATTTATGTAATCGATGCTATGACTGTGAAGCACTGTTTATGTTGCTTGGTAAGTATATTTTACTCCCTGATGAGTTTTTAATTTGGAAGCGTTTCATTATGAATCTTTGTCTCGCTTATTCTTTCATGGTCAACTGTTAACTTCTTTACAGACATGCGGAACGATAATCGTAGGCTGGTACGAGATTTGGTAACTGCGCTGCGTGCTCATCCGCTGTGGCTAATTGTTCCAATTGCAATTGCGACAAATCGGGTGGATTTTTTTGCAGACAGAAGCATTGAAAGATTTCAGGCGACAAATGAGGGTTTATTTGATGTGTAAGTCGTTTCAAGATTATGTACAGAAGACACACTATTGATTTTTGCTCGACAATATTTCATAATTTTGGAACCGCACTGGCTTTTCAGGATGCTTCAGGTAACTGCGCAGCCAGAAGGTCGTTATCCGTTGATGCTTGCGATTGAAATGCACCGCTTGGAAATCGTCCGGAGACTCCTGGAACTTGGTGCCGATCCCGCAGCACGAGATATTAAAGGGAATAATTCATTACATTATGCAGCCTTAGCATCGGTGACTATGTTAGAATTGCTTTGGGAATTTGACAAGACGCATTCTCTTTTGAATACAACCAATCATGATGGATCTACTCCCATACTGATTGCAATTCGGAATGCGAATCCACGGATTGTATCAACATTAATTTCACATGGTGCTGAAATCAATATTCGTGTTGCCGGACGATCTCCACTTTTTGAAGCGATGCAAAGTAAAGGGAAATCAACGGAAGTAATTCGGACATTACTGGAAGCTTCTCCCAAATTGTTACATGAAAACGATCCAGCTACGGGGAATACGGTATTGCATGCAGCGCAGTTTAAAACACCATTAATGGGATTACTATCTATTAAGCACAAGGAACTTAATCTGAATGCTCGAAATAATGCTGGACAGGCACCGATTCATATGTACGTCAGTAGGGGTGATGTTGGTTAGTAGTTTTCGTGATCAGCTGTCGACATGTACTTCTACCTTCCTTACTATTTGGAAAAAAGCCATCTCAGTTAATTCAAAAGTAATTCCTAGGTATGGTCATGACTTTGTCGTCCTATAACTGCGACTTGAATGTGTCAGATCAAAGTGGTGACACTGCTCTTCATTTGTCTGTTTCAAGAAGAGATTTATTAATGACTCGATTACTTCTGTGCTTAGGCGCTGATCCAAACGTAAGGAATAAACATGGCGAGACACCGCGACATCTTGCTTCTAAGCTTCAGGAGTAAGTTCAGAATTTTAAGGGTTATAAAGTTTTTGGATTATATTTTATTTGTAAATTTGTTTATAAAAATTTTGTTTTCAGATGGGATTTGGTGAAAAGTCTTGCAATTTGTGGTGCACGCCGTTGCGAAAGTGGAGGGAAAAGTGGTTGTGTTTCTGGATGTGTGAATGGCAAGAAGCTAGATGAAATGAAAGATGCTTCATGGTCATTGATAGAAAGTGCTGAAAATTATATGATTCCTCGAACTGGTAGTTCTGCTTTCATGGATGATCTGGAAACATCTGTAGATGTTAAAGTCAGCAATTCTATTCAGGATTTTAAACAGAAGGTTTGTGCATATTGTGCATTAGCAATTTTGTATGTTTTGAGTGTGGTGAAGATTGGAATTTTAAAATCTGGAACTTGATATTTGTTTTATCATTATTAGATATTTTAGTTTTGTTATGAACGAATGATGAAGAAATTGGAAGAACTGATAGCAAAGAAGGAAACTCCGAGTTTTGTGAATTTGTTGTCACTTGATGGTGGTGGAATTCGTGGTCTTGTTATCATACAAGTATTAATTGTTTCTACATCTTTTTCATTTTTTATATGATTATTATATGAACTTGGAATTTGGCTATGATATGATTGAAGAAAAGGATAATTAAATGGTAATTTCTTCTTGTTTCAGATGCTACTGGAACTTGAGAAAGTAATGGGCGAACCATTTTTCTCATATTTTGATATGGTTGCTGGTACCTCTACAGGTGGAATCATTGCTGCCGCTTTAGCGTTAGGTTGGTGTTTTTTAGGTAATATTAAAATATAGTTAAAGTCACCCCCAATGTGTTGTCGCTGCAGCCCTATAGTAATTCTTCAATTGGTTAATTCAGATTTTGTTTACAGGAAGAACATTGCGTGAATGTCAGCAAATCTATTTGCGATTGAAGGATCTTATTTTTGACAGCTGGTCCCGGCCGTATAATACGGCTTCATTAGAATCATTTATACAAACAGAAGTTGGTACAGATATGACCCTCGCTTCTATACCTTGGCCTAAGTAATTATGATGGACTCCTTCTATTGACTTATGTTTATAATATTTTTTTAGTGTTACATGATTAAGTAGAGCAATGTATGAAATTTTTATTCGTGCTTTTAAGAATGATTTTGACAACAGTACGAGCAGATTGCTTCCCAGTGCGCTTGGAATTAATGCGAAATTTTCGATTGCCTTTGTCAGACGAAGAAAATTTATCCTTTGGATATACCGATCCCGCTGGTATTTATATTTATTGAATCTTCGAGATTTGACAAGTTTATGTAGAAAAGTAGTCACCGTTCTATCAGTTCTTTTGTATTGTTCAAAATTAACAGTTTTTACCTTTGCAGATATATTGCTATGGAAAGCGCTACGGCGAACTTCAGCAGCACCAACATATTTTAGTTCTGTTGATAATAGATATATTGACGGCGGTATTATTTCAAATAACCCTGCCTTAGAATTGCTTTCTGAATTAGCTTTTTGGAATACTACAAAGCATTTTTTGGTAGGTTTACAGATTAGTGATTTCATATCTTTTATATTTCGGTAGTATATAGATGGCAAATTTCAAACTAGTTGTGAGATTTTTACAAATTTCTTGAGAAGTTGACCAAAAAATCGTTAATTAACTGTTTGCTTTTTCGTACGCCTGTTTGCTTTGTTCTGATTTGGAAAAAAATTGAGTGCCATTATATACAACATGGTTTTCAAGTGTTTTTCAGACAAGTTCAGATGATAATGCCATACAGATTGGATGTTTATTAAGTGTCGGTACCGGTGCTATTCCAACAATGCCTTTATCAACATCAAATTTGGAAATCTCATCAAACCCATATTCCTCCGCTGTTGCCATCAAGAATCTCGGAGTTATACTCGTCGAGCAGGTATTTTAGGCACTGAATGTTTTCGGTTTTATAATTTTTGAAAGTTCTGGATATAGTATAATATGTACATATAATATGTACATATATGTACAACATGAACAACAATACTTAATCACATTTTTTAGGTAACAGCAACGGAAGGAGCGCCGGTTGAGCGAGCTCGTTCTTGGTGTCACAATATGAATGTACCGTTTTTTCGACTCTCCGCACCACTTCATAAAGACATTCCGATGGATACACGCGATGACATTGATATAGCACGAATGATGTGGGATTGTGTGCAATATTGCAGTACGATGCGTTGTGAAATGGAAAAACTACGTGGACTTCTTAGAAAGGTCTGCCATTAATTCGCTATAAAAGCATTGATAATATAGCGAATAAAATTTAAAGATCTTCTTTATATTGTTATTTAACTCATTTTCATTAAATAAATCGAACTATTTTCAAAATTTTTAAGAGAGTTCTGTTCAAATTTAGAAATAAAAGTCCACCGTCTTTTAGTCGATGGTTATTCAGTACTGGGACAATTTTTCAAAATATCTATATGAATTTATATAGATCTTAACGTAATGTATTTAGAAGCAGAATAAAAATAAAAAGGATTGAATAATGATTCAGTATTTGTTAAAGCTGGGGCCGGCTTGGCGCCGTCGACATCTTTTCGAAGCCGAGAAAAGTGATGATAATGATGATGATGCAGAATTGCAAACGACAAATCCTTCGAATTTGCTTTAATTGAGGAGCCATTTAACCTGTATATATTTCGAACCTTTCACTTCATATATGGAGTCTAAGTATTTGTTTTTGTTATCAAGGATACAGCAGTTAATGGAGTAGGATTGAATCACTGAAACAGATTCATTTTTTGAATCGTTTTTTTTTTTTTTTTCTTCATCTCCACTCCAATTCATATAAATCGTTGTGATGTTTACTAAAATTTTATTTTTTGTTGGTGACTGATCTGAACGTAATTACTTTTAAAACATGCTGGGACAGCAGCAAAGAGGCTCCTCCCTTTTGCTGGCTTGAACTCCTGAAATTTCGCTTTGTTTTTGGAAAGCTCAAATTTGTATTGAAAACAGATTCTGTTTAAAATGTCCCTTATTTTTACTTTTGTTTTATGAAACTGTTTTCTTTGAATTGTTTCAGTCTTTATATGATATTCCAGGTTTACGTTTTTTTTTGCTAGTCATTTCTACTGCGTTTTTTTTTTTTTTATTAAGTTATGTTAGTTGCAAAGAAATTTTTGTTTTCAAAAAGAAAATGGAAGGCATTTATTGGAACTCACTTATGAAATCTTGCCAGTGCTTTCAAAAGTTTTAATCATAACTGCATTATTTTAGGATTGATTCAAGTGCAAACAGAAATGTAATTTATTACATTCACTATTATGAGCTTCTGTATTTTATTTGCCGGGTGCAGAGAAATTTCAACGGTGCAAAATTTTTATAAGATGGGCGGTGATTTCTGGTCTTTTATATTCATGTTGCATTTTTGTATGCCACTTGCGCCTGAAATTATTTTCAGAGGTAAGAAGCAATTATAGGTAGTAGCTATTTTCATCTTATAAACAAATCTATTGTTATGTAAGTATTTGCATCCAATGGTGACTCCTTTTGCTTTACAAAGTTTTTTCGCAGTGTGTAATATATTTTTTGAGACTTTCGAAAATCTTACCTTTTGTGCGTTTTGAGAAATATCTCTGTTGTATATTGCTAATTTCACCATTCACTAGAAATTCTTAATTTAGGTCTAATAGTTATTATAATCCGAAGAATTTGAAATGAATTACTGGAACTACTGGATTTCTTTCAGCGGAATCCATTTTCCTGTATTTCATTATGAGAAAAGACTAATGCTTTTCTGCTGTTAAGTATTTTTTGGAAATAGTTTTATTATGGCAAATGTGTTGTTATAGAAAAGAATATTCGCATTGTTTATTTTAATCTGTTATTGTTAAATATGAAGATTTATTGTTGTTTTCAAATATCCTATGATGTGGCAAATGCTGTAAGTTTGGAACAAATAAGCTAAGTGAGGTTAATTATTTTGTCAAAAGAAACAAAGAACGGTTCTGACAAAACCTGATGAAGGAGGTTATAAATCATTGTTAAGTTCGAGAAATAATAAGAGGTTTCTTAGTGTTAACGATGTATACAATGAATAAGTCTCTGAGTATGCTATGTAGGTTTTCCGATTTCTTTTTATTTATCTCAACTTTTGTGGTTTGTGCTATCTGACCCCTTCTCACAAATGGCTTCAACTGCCACTCAACTGACATTGTGTCAAATGTTGTTGTTGATTGATTGTTGTGACCTTCGTACTTGCAGTGGAGCTTCTTTCTTTTCATTGCTGCTATTGGACATTCGTTGCACGCAGGATGCACTTTAGCTATTTCTTTCATCTTCCTGATACTGACATGTTGCCCTTTTTGCAAAAAGTTCGTTCAGTGACTTTTCCCAGTTTGGTATATCTGTATAGATTATTAATCCCTTCCAGCTAAATAATTATAGCTTTAATGTAATTAGGTTGATGTTAATAATTATTGATTTTGCTTTCGTTATATTACATGTAAATGGAAAAAGAAGAACAAGCAATTTAATGAAAACAAATTGTTTACCATTTAGAATTTTTTCCATTTTGCGAGGGTTCTCCATTAAATTTAAAAATTGGCTATTTTCAATGATTCAAGATAAACTGATATAAAATAATTGACTCATCCAATTTTCATGTAACAATTCAATTTTCAAGAGAACGAGAGCGCTGAGAAAATTCCTCGCTGTGTTTTTCCGTAGCAACTCAAAACTGAGGTCTTTAGATTAGGCCTTATTTCTGATGTGGATAATGTCTAGAAAGATATTCATTCGATTTAAGAAAAGAATTGCGTGATGTCTTACGAACCTGATACATATTGTAATATTATCCATATCCCATAGTTACCATAAATACAAAAAACATAAGGTCATTTAATGAGGTAATAATCCCTCTCTATTTTTCATTCCCTCCATTCTTTTGTTGTACCACTTGCTTGTTACTTCTAACCCAGCAAACTCCCAGTGCTATCCATGCTTTCCCTTCAGTTTCAGTGGTATATAAGTTCCATTTGCAATCCTTCTCATTATAAATATCCCAGCATTTAGGTTATTTTTGTCCATCCTGAATGATATGGAGTGGGCATAAATTAGTAGATTCTAGCAAAGAATCTCAGCAATTCATTTATCTCATTTTTTGTATTACGGCAATCGAGTCACAAAAGTCACAAAAGAATGATTTTTTCATTCATGACTTTTAAATTGAAAACTTTTTGTTCTTCAAAACAATGCTTTGGTATTTTTTCTTATAAATTTTTATTCCTTGCTTAGCATTCTAGCGTTTTTCCTAGTCGTATACTTTCCTTACATTTTAGTATCTCCTGTATTTTTGAGGTTTCCAGTTTTCAATATTTCTTTGGAATCGTAGTTTAAAGTGATTTTTCTCCAAAATGCTTATTGTAAACGATGATCTGCGGGAATATTACATTTTTAAGACTTATGCATTCAGAATGTAATCAGCAAATTCTAATTTTTCAGCTTGCATAACAATAACAATAATAGAAAATGAAAGGAAAGTAGACTTCATTTCCTTTCAGCCAAAATCAATAATGCTATATATGCATGTGTATAATGATGAGAAGTCTGAAAGCGTTAAGACCTTAGTTCCATTCTAGCTAGGCAAATAGGCTACAGCTGTCGCACTATTATCACAATGCATTGCTCTTCGCAATTTTTCAACACCATGAAGTTAGTTTTCCGTAAAGAAAAAAAAGTCTTGTATCTTAATTTATCTTTTCCATCGTTTTGGAAATTTAGATCGTGTGTTTGGATTTCTCCTTTGACCCTTCAGACTTTCATACTGCAGAATTTATAAGCAGTCAACGTATCAACGTATCTTGATCAATATCCACTTCTGCAACTATATGTCCGAATATTCCTATTATCAAGCAAGATTAAAAATGTCATAAAAAGGTAAAAAGCCCTTCTGCTCACGTCAAGGATTTTTTTAGATGTGCAAAAAGTGCAATGGCTTAAGTAAATATGCTATCTAAAATGTTTTGAAGTGTAAAAATATCAGTGTAGTCTTATTTGTTAGCCACAGTTTTATTCTGACGAATCGTTATGTGTTTTCATTCGATGAAGTGTCTGATTTTCCATGCTTTGGCTTCAAAAGTATTGAAGTGAGATACATCTGTTTCTTATTGTCGGAAAATACATTACCATATCAGTTACAATATCAGAAGACAATTTTACTTGAAGCTTTTGATATTTCCTTCTTTGACATTAACCCGTTCATTGTCAGATTATAATAATGATAAAGATGGAGGATTCAAAATATCTCTGCTGGTTATTTTAAAAGTAACGTACCAAAAAATCATGATGGCTTTTATCTTTTCTGCACTGTTTGTGACTAAATTTTTAAAAGAAAATATTGAAAGTTTAAAAGAGGATTCTAGATTTCATCCACATATGCGGAATGATTTTTTGTAGTAAACTTGAAGAGTTTGAAATTTTTGTCATTTCTCATTTTTCACGTCCAAATAACTACTTATTTGTTCTTCAAAAATCATTCCCCACATGTGGTTAGCTTGTGCTGATTTTGAACAAGATTTATCCAGCAGCCTAAAAATTAAGACTTTCGAAAAACCATTTATCCTCTTACATATAATTTCTAGCATTTATCACAGTTTTAATCCAAGTGCACATACCAAGTGGATTGTGTCACTTATCAATACTGTGTTAATTTCAAACAAATATTGCTGCATCAAACAAAGTTATTGTCGGTTTTGCTAATTTAGATTGATTGAGGCAGCATTACGCATTCTAATTTATCCAATTTTTATTCTTTCGAATCTCTTAACAGACATTTTTAACATCTAGATCGTTAAATTTAAACACACTTTTCATGGGTTCTTACAAAGCAAAAAAGTGATACCAGTCCCTAAATAAATGCAGGAACTCATGCATAATTTACAATTTCCATTCAGTTTTACGAGGTTCTACTTTTATTGCTACTCTGTAGGCCAAATTTTGGAATATTTATCGGCTTTGACAAATTTGAATGAATTATGGATTTATTCTTTCCACGAAAATTGTATTAAATTGTTCATATACTATTAAATATCTAAATGTGACAGATAGTTAATCGGTAAAAATTGGCCCTACCTATTATTCCTATTCCTAATTTACACCTTAAAACACTGCTTTCAAAAAGTCTTGTTTATAAAATTTCTTGCAGAACTTTGTCAAGAGATATGGTGAATAGTCACGCGAACCATGCCGTTGCCGGATCTTTCTGCAGCTTTTTTTCCTTTGTAACTATGCTAAGAATTGTATTAGTTTTAATCAGCTATTTGTCCGAGTCATTTGTTGTTTTATTTAATTTTATTTGGATCAAACATCTTTATCCAAACTTGAAGACTTTACATTTTCCGACTTTTTTGCAATTTTTTTTTTGTGTAGTTTTTTTGATATCAAATCTAATTGGAAGCCATAAGCTTCAGTGAAAATTTAGGAACAAACATTTGTGAAAATTGCGGGAATTTTCTAGGGAGAAAAGTAATGTATAATTATGCTTCTATCTTTCATAGTTAATCAACTTAACGCTTTTTCAGGATTTAGATTAGTTTGAATAGCGTAAAAATTGAAGATCTGTTCAACAATTTTTAAAGTTTTATAGAAGCTTATAGGAACTACAAGTTGTGATTGCAAATGCAGTGAACTTTCAGCATCTAAGCATCCCCTGTTGTGTTGTATCAGTTTGCTTATTGTTATGCAAATCAGAAGAGATCATCATTTTATGTGTTCGAAGATCATTTTTATTTTTTTGTTTTAATTTCAAGTTAAGATGTCATCGATTTAAAAATTAAATTTGATTTTATTGTATAGCAATAAAATTTCTCTTCAAAATATTTCGATCTTTTAAATAGGTAATGTTATTTGCTGCAATGGTCAATTGTTTTCAACGTGATCATCGTGTAATGACCAAAAGCAATACCTATAATTATGACTGGACTTGAACTTTTTTATGGATTTATTTTTTCTAGTCAGTTCTAGTGATGCCTTTTACATGTGGTAATCTTAATTTCCTAGAAAGAAAGAAGTGAAGCAGAACAGAAGCAAAAAATGGCCAGTATGAATGTCACACAATTTTTACATAATATTATCAGACATTTTTCCTATATGTTTGATGGGAATTGGAGCGTTTCTAGTGTTGAGTCTTAGTGATTCCCAATTATTATTTTGAACAATTAGAATTTTTGAACATTCAAATATTTCGAACATTCGAGAATTCTGAATATTCAAATATTTCGAATATTTCCAAAAAATCTTTTGAAAGTGACGACCCGTCCTAGTTAGTCGTCGTTGGTTTACCTTCCATTAACCCAAGATAGATTCTCCTTTACAAGTTAGATAATTTGATGCCGAATCATAAATACTTGCCACTTCCAATGCAAATATTATTTATTCCTATATTCGTTTACTTTAATCATTTACATTACTTCGAATGAATTTGATATCGGTAATGATTCTGCTCTTTCCTATCCATATTTTCGTTTAACGTCTTCAATTTAGTTTCTGATTTTTGATAAAGAAGAACTTTCGAAAATGACTTATGATGTATCACTAATCAAGAATTTAAACAAACAACAAATTTTCTTGTGACAGTTCTTCGTATTTGGTGATTAGCAAAGGAACATCAATGATTTTGATGTTGCAGTTTTCTTGCTTTTTCACTTCTTCGATAATAAATTGAAACTGACTGCTTCTGAATTCCCATTTTCACATAGGAACATTATTCAGATCGGTGTTTTCGTTCGTAAATTCGATCTCATAAATGATGAAATTTTGAGCCACCATATTTTAATCGCATTCTGCCTATAGTTTCTATTTATGGAAATAAACTAAATTTGTAAACGAAACATCTTAACGGCTAGTTGTTGTTTGTTAATTAGCTATGAGTTAACATTCTACAAATGGAGTGAGGCAGAGTGAGGCATTGGTGAAATCTTTAATTTTGATATATTACGATCGATTAAGCAATATATCTCGAAGTATTACATAATATTTCGTTTACTTATTTATCCTTTGTGATTTTTTCATTTCTATCTGCTTTTAATTAACAAATATTTTTATAATAACAAGTCAAAGTGGTATAACAGTTGTGGAATGAAATTTGCATGACCTAAATCATGGTAACATCTCAGAAAAGCATGAACTGGAAATTTTTTATAAATAGTATGGCTTCTAAATATCCGACTGGAATATTTCGAAATCGTTTCCATCTTTTCACCTTTATCCAACTGAAAATATATCAAATATAAATTACTGACCTTTCTGTTATCCATGAAAGTAATATAAGTTGGCTTTCAAATAATGCTTTTGTCTTATTGATTTGATATTTGCCAACGGAAACAGATTTCTATGATCATTCATCATCTGAACTTATCAGATAGCGAACAGTACCTCTGTTAACTGTTTTAGAAGTGATCTCAATGTTTTGCTGATTGCGCGCATGCTAGATTAGAAATTCCTCGTTCTTACGTTTTGCCACTCTTCCGAAGGAATCCGATAATTGGAATGAAATCAGTAATTGAAAGTGTTTTTGTTTTTGATCATGGAGCTAAAAATCTTAGTGGCTATTCATTTTCATCAATGAACACTTCATTTAATATGCATATATACGGTCATATTCATATTTAATCCTTCAGCAATCTACTGCTTCAAATTCGTTAATTAAACTTCTCTTCATTTTTTTCTTCTTGAAGTTTTTTGAAATTTTTCCTTGACCGAATTCTGAAGATTTTAAAACTCTTGAATTGATATGTTTACTTCAACAAGTCTTGAACATGAGCTGTCAAGTTATTCTTAATCTTTCATCATTGTGAATTTTCAAAGCGATGCCACCGATTTAATTACTTCTTTTTATTTTAATCATTCATAATTTGATTTCTTCAATTTAAAAATCTCACAATCAAAGCAGCTATAAATTAAATATTGTAATTGTTATATGACAAGTTACAAAATTTTAATACCTCGTTCAAATATTACCTTATACACAGCTAACTTTTTTTGTATATTCAGCACTTCTTCAATAACAAATTTACACTTCAAAGATTAAGTTCTAATTTATTAGATATTTTTAGTAAAAAAGTGGACCAAAACACTCCAAAATCAGAAACGACCATTAAATGTGAATAATTTTACCGTAACTTTTTAGCAAGCGTTCATATATTCACTTTTCAAAAACTCTTAATTTTTTTCCATCAAACTATCAGTTTTCAAGTTTCCTTTTTTTTTCCTTTTTTCTTATTTCGAAAAGTACAAATTATGCCTACAGAAAATACAATACAAATAAAAGTAAAGGTAGCGAACCATATAGTGCAGAAAGTAAAATTACTATTTTCTTTTAACTAATTTTTTTTTTTTTTTTTTTAAAGATATCAAGCATTTGAGTCTGTTAATTTATTTGCGCTCTTGTTAGATGCGATTGGACTTTCATTCGCTGAATGCATTTCTAACGGTTCTTTCTCCTTATCTGCTGGACTTGAAATCTCTATCTCTATATTTTGAAATCTTTATATTTTCTGATGTTTTCCTATCCTTTCTTTCTCACTTTGGTTATTTCATCAAATTCTTTCAACTAGAATAATAAACAGAATATGGATATGTCGTTTTGATTGTAAGATTCGAAAATGTTTTAAATCATCTATACCTTTCACAGCCTTTTCTATTTTTCACTATGTTTTTATAACGGTGGTAGGCATTTTGCGATCTTCCACTGTTTCATTTCTTTAATCTGATTATATGAAAACTCACCGCAATGTTGATACATAAGATGGCTAGTGATTCCTTCCTAATTTTAGTAATTACGTAGCCGACATGTTTTATCAGTTGATAATTTCTCAGCTTTTGCTTAGATATAACTTGTATTTGATTCTTAATTATGTATTACTGTTCTTTCTTTTAATCTTTTTATTTAGGATAATACCATATTTTTGGCCATAAATAGTTTATTTCTTTTCTTTGCCTGTTCTATAGCAAACCTTATCCGAAATAACTAAAACATCTAATAATATTTTACTTCTTTTTATTTGACTTCATCCAAGAAAATCTAGAAAAAAATAAAGCAAAGGGACAGATGGATTTTTAATGTGAAGAGGAAGTAGCATAATGAAATCTGCAGTTGGGTTGAGCTTGAAGGAGTTAAAATGATTTTGTGAGCTGCGAAAGTAAAATACATTTCTAGCTAAAGCCTTCTACGAGATAACAAGGAAAGATAGTAAAAAACGTTTTCATGGATGAGTCGTCGGTCAATCTCACGATGCTTAAATACATGAAAATAGGCTTTGTACACTAGGATATCCTCTATGCTATGCCTGCAGTTGGCATTCTTAAGAGCTTGTCCTAATCCTTGCTGTTAAGCTCTTGGATTTTCCTTAATTGCAACAAAAAGTTTATAGCGGCAATAAAGTTCCTCTTCTATGTAGTAAGTTCGTTTATCTGCATCATCAGAATGTCGACATCAATGATCTTTCGGTCTTGTTGGCAATGTTGCCAAAGATCTAGACAAAATAAGCATTTCACATTTTATGAATTGTTGGAGACACTGCTGAAGGAAGAGTTCCTTACATTACCATTTATATTTCTTCTGTAAGCTGTATCGCATCTATTTAGACTATCGAATTTTTACTTTTACAAGTTACTGTTGTTTAGTATCGATAATGAAAAATAAATTTCACGGATTATCGTTGATTGCTATTTTATAATAAGTTATTCTTCTGATGATTACATTCGACAGTTTTATTTCTAATTCTTGATTTAAAGATTTTGCTTTTGATTTGAAACCGACTCTTTTTTCTTTGCTAACATTTTTATCATTACTTTGTCTGTAATTTATTTTGATTTTTCTCATTGCAAAATTTACCTGGTATTATTTTTTGAAAAGCGCACATCAACGAACAAGTCTTCTATTCTTATTATAAAAATTTTAAGCTTTTTAGAATATTCTTTTACAAGTTGGTTGGCAAATGACTTAAAATAAACTTTCTCATATATAGATGTTTAGTAAGATTTCTGCTTTACTGCTAATTCGTAAAAATTCTTTGATTATAGTATTTTACATTAAACAACAGCAATCGATAGGGGAATGATGGCTAATAGCAAAGGTATATTCGTTTAGACCTGCCAAAACTTTCACATCTTATAATGAAAATTTTAAATTTTCATTTGATATCGGATACATAACGACATGTTCTTGACTTCATTAATAAAGAAAATAAGGAACTTGAAATCCACTGCTAGATCTTGATCCATCATTGTCTTTGTTCTTAATGTTGTATTTTTACGTGTTTCTTCAACTTTTCGTATGAAAATATTTCGGGATAACGATGTTAAACGTAATTACAAGGCCACTGCAAAAGATCGATATAACTTTGACAAAATTGGTAATGCTTAAGAATGAAGCTAGCTGATTTTCCAAGATGTTTTCCAGGAAATTTCCGAAAGGAGAACTTGGGTTTTCAGAAGTTGATTATTCGCATTGCACAATTTCAGCTGCGCTCATACTATACGGTGAAAACTTAAGTTTCTAAAAAATTTTGTTTTCTTTTATGCTAAAAAGATATAATTGGTATTTCAAACATGATTCAATTATAAAGATTTCTTATCATGATTCTATTACATTTGAGCTGACATGATAAACAATAAACAAGAAGAAACTTTGTTTTACTCCTTCCAATTAAAATCTTTATATGTGCAATTAAAGGACGCTGTTGGAAACCGTTTTCAGATAAGGAACCATTTTACCTTCTGTTTTTTCTTTTTTTTTTTCTTTCATTAAACTTTTCTGTGGAAAATTGGAATCGTCCAATGTTTTCATCCAATAATTTAGGGTGGAAAAGAGGGTGGTTCAGGAAAGTTTTTGAAAAACGGTGTCGAAATTCATCAGAAAATTGAAGGTTCTATTTACTTTTTGTAATTCATTTCCGTTACAACCTATTTAAACATTTGACATAGTTAATTAGCATATTTGTCATCTGCTTTTGCTCAAATGCAAGCATTCACTCCCAAATCTTAACTGCACCAAGACGATAAAAAAATTGCTTACATTAGAACAACGTATTGATATAAAAAGCTATCGAAAAAATCATGATGCAGCATCTTTGCAACCGCCAATTAAATTTCAATAAGTTCATTGTATATCATTGTGTGATGTATAATAATTTGTATGAATTTTGTTATTTATCAGAAATGAGCAATGTTGTCTTCATTGATGAGTATTGACTGCAAGTATTAATCGCTTTCTTACTTCAGTCAGTTATCGACCAAATGTTCCATTTAATAAATCTTTGTTGTTTTGCTCACTGTATTCAGTTTATCTTTTAGTTTTTTATTCCTTCAGCTTTGCTAAATTTTTTTTTTTCAAATATTTTACTTGGAAATTTTTTTAAAAATATTAAAAATAATATGAATAGTAATGTTTTTACTTTTTTTTTTGTTACCATAACGGTCCCTTGTTAAAGTAATTTAGAATTCGAAATTAACTTTAATGGTTGTTTTTCTAACATTTAATCTTCTTTTGAAATAATTACTGTGTGATGTAATAAATTAAAACATGTTGCAGATAAAACTTGGTATCATCTCTTGTTGTTTTGTCGATAACGAGCACTTTTCTTTAAAGCCAAGTTTAAATGAATTTCTAAAAAATTCTGAGAAAATTCCTGTGAACACCTCATCAATTTGTCCAGTATTATTGAGGCTTGTTACAAGTTAGAACAATTTTCGAGTTTTTTTTCGATGAAACTTGAATTTGCTATACTGCTATTGTTAAGCAGTATCAGAGATACGCTGCAGGTCAGTTATTTTACGTTTCGATTTGTAAGTTCATAGTTTATTGGTGTTTTCTTTAACACAGTATTTTCTTCTAGAAGAGTAGTACAAACAGTGTTAGGAAAGCGGAATTCAATAATTTGTGGAGATTAAAATTGAATTTTGTGAAATGCGAATTTATCCTCACTCCTATTTTGAAGGTATGCGATTACATCACATTGGTGAAGTGTTTCATAAATATCTTGGATGATTGGGCATGGACGTTATATGAACTAAAAGATAATGTTGTTACAATCAATGAAAATCAATGTGAGCATCTAAGGCAGCTCGATTTATGTATCAAAGTAAGCCTTTATTGTTTTTTCCTCAGTCGGATCTTCTGAAAAGTCTTTCGTAACTAGAAATACACGATATTCATCAACCCCGGATCCTTAGACTTCCTCTCATAATTTTTTATAGTCTTCATTTTGTGTGGTGTAACAGTAGCACTTATTATCTGAGTTCTAAATACCTCGAAAATAGATTTTTTGAATAGAAGAGTATACGTGAGTGATAAGCTCGAAGATTATGCTTAAAGAAAACTTTCGCTTGCAGGTAAGGACACAAAGGCAATCAATTAATCCACTAAATGTTATAAAATTATGTGAGCAGTGTTAGTTAATTATGATACCAACAAAACGTATTCTACAACTTATTAACTATGTGGTATGATACCAAAAGTAGGAGAATTACTTCACTTTGTACATTCAAGTGCAATCGCATTTGCTACCCTTATTCTGACCTCAGATGAGCACGGCAAAAGAATTCTGATTACGAGATATTTTATTTCGGTCCACATTTATCAGGATAAAAATTTTCAGGATGCTGGACCAGTTAAGCATGAATGCGAACATAATGAAATTGTCGCTGCTTCAAACACAGTAAGCGATCTGTTGATACATCGAAAAAATTCAGGCAGCTTTTTGAAGAGTTATTATCTCTTGACTTATGCTTGTTCACAGGTTAGTTATTTTGCTTTTAGAATGATTTGATTGAAGATTAAAACATCATGGGCTACCATTTAAGTAAATTCTTTCGTATCAAAACTTTTAGTTTTCAGCAGACTTTTCCTATCCTGCATTAGACAAGCTCATTGAAGTTTTAAATTGAATCTACATCCATTTTCGTTTCTAATGTGTTTCTAAATAGGTTTTATTCGTTTTTTGCAGGAAGGACAGGAAATACTAAGGGAACATCGTGAATGCTTAGCGGAAGAACGAATCGGTGAAATGACGCTTAGCGCTGGAACCTATTTATCCGAAAAGTTTCTGGAGCATCCCAATGATCAGGTTAGAATAGTATGGATAGTTGATGTTGCGACTGTAGCAAATCTGGTAAAAGAAAGCGACTCATGTGGTAGAAAATTAAACAGCTGTAAATTTTTTTCATTTGATTTAAGTAAGTTCGGCAAGAAATTTTTGCATGTCAGTTTGTAATCGACCACCTTTCAGGTTTGCCAAGAAGTAAACAATAAACTGCAAGAATATATCAGCGCAATGAAGGGAATTTGTCAATCGGAAAGCGCACAACTTATCATGTGTAAAAGCTTGAGAAATATGTTCAAGGTCACATATTATTTTATATCCTTGATAGCAGATTTTCTCATAAGAGAAGGGGAAGCTATTTTTTTTTACCCTTTAATGATTTTATCTGACAATGCGGCCAGAATGTCCGTTTTTCTTTCAGGGTTTACATGCTGATAAATTGCATTCTTGCGACTTTAAATGCAATATTCCACAACTTGGTGGAGTAGCTGAACCAGGGCTGGCCTCAGTCTTAGATCATGAAAGTAAAGTCAGTGGAACAACTGGAGAAGAGAACCTGACTCCCGAAGTAGTCGATGAACATTTGGCTGCGGCAGATAGTATTGCACCCGAAAGTCATTCTTTGAATTCTTCCTCTTCTCCATCAATATGCCTCATTCATTCCACTTTACTTTTGCTCACATCTATTATTTTCTCATAGAAACTACTTGTTTAGGAAATTAGTAGCAGTACATGTATTTAGCACCATATATACAGTATCTTTTATCAAGTTTATGGTTTTATGTTGTTCAAGCTCATATTTACACAATAACTGTAGATATTTTTAAATTCCAGCACTGAAATACTGTATATTTTTTTGGAATTTTAGATTCCAGTTTAATTTTTTAAAGTATTTCACAATTATAAATGTTCATACGATAACATGCAACTTTTGTAGAGTATTCCGCGATTAGCGGATAATTTTAAATGGTGCATGGTTGATATAAGATAGAGTTTTACATCATGAAGTGACAGCTAACAGTGCTTCAAGGACTTTAATTTAGATACACCTTTAACGCTAGCTTTAGATTCACCACTGCTTGAAAATTAACTATTTAATGTGAAAAACAAATGTGATCGACTTCAGGGTCGCAAAGTTTTCATAAATGATTTTAACATTTCAGAATGATAAAATTTTCGAAGAGAATGCTTAGCTGACAGTGAACTAATTTAGTGTTACTGAATTCATTTCTACGATGCAGTTTTCAAAGAATAATTTCCAAGTTAGAAATAAACTGTCAAATCAGCAAATAAATTTCTGGATCCCCGTCTTTTTTTTTGAACTTAACTGCACTGCTGCAAAAGATTTTGATTTCATATTTTATATTTTGTAATTTCCTTTCATATACATCCTAAACAAGCAATCTTCCGCTTTTTTTCTTCCATTTCTCTCTTCCTCACTTCCATTGGTCATTTCAAAATTAAAATTCTCGCATTTTTATCTTGTGCATGTAATGAAAAAAGTTCTTCATTACATTATCCACTTCCATAAGCTATATTTATTATTCTGGATGTTCGCTATTTTTATTTTGTACAAGTCAATTTTCCTAGAATTTCTATCTTCTCAAAAGCATTCATGAAGCATTTCAGTAATTGCGGAAATAATCGAAAATGCAAAAAGGTAATAAAATAATACTACTTTTTCTCTGTACGAGGCTTAAGCTTTCAAAAATACAATGCAATAGCAATGGTGTAGTTAGCATAGCACCATTTGAAGCACATTAATCCATGGAAATCTCAAACGCATGAATTTTATCCGTGTTCAGGTAAACGGAGAGAAAGACTGACTTATGAGAAATGGCCAAGAGGAAGATTTAGCGAGAGGTTGAGCAATCGGATATTTTAATGATGAGGATTTTCGGTAACTGTACAAAGTTGAAAGTCAGTTCGCTAGTTTTATGATCTGAAACGAACTGAGGCCTAAATACTTTCAGTAACTGTGTTATGCTCTACATATTTTTTGAAAATCTTGCAACTTTAAAGTTTATTTTAACCTTATAAATGGTATCTATAGAAATAGTAGTATATTATATAAACATAGTACATACAGAATTTTAATCTTAGGAATGATATAGTAAAATTTTGGACAGAAACAAATAAGAAAACCAATAAGGAAATAATAACAAATAAATAAATAAGGAAATAATAAAACAAATAAGAAAATAATAAAACGAGAAAATCTACAAAAGAAACACGAAATTACGTGAAAGAAAAAAATCCGACCAACCAATAACAGCGAGATATGGGACGATGATGCATATAATGCCTCTATTATTAAATGCAGAAGTTGAGCTCAGAGTGTGCATTGTTGTTCAGCGACAGTCAGATTTAAAAATATGATTCAAATACACTGATTGAAATGGAGATGAAATCTAAATTTTGATGCACTACTGACCATCTTTTTTTGTGCAACAGTGGATAAATTTAGATTTTCCTTTAGCTGTAAAAATTCCATTCTGAACATAAAACTCTCTATGAAAAGCTGCAAGATGCAAGAGCTAAACAAAAATCTATAGTTCTCGAGCTTTAAAGATACTCAATGCATATGATTATCCCATAACAGGAAGAAAATAACAGAGAACATATAATTTTAGGAATAAAATAACAAAGAAAGTAGGAAGAAAATGACAGAAAATGAAAATATCAATTTTTTCTAAATTTATGGACGAGATTTCTCGTTTAGTTAAATACCTACCGGAAACTTTGAAAACATACGTTAAAAACTCTATTAAAATCCGTAAAGACAAAACACTGTATCGAACATTTGTTCATATAGTAAGTAATAATGGGATTACTAATAATGAATTTTAGATTGAAGGATTATAATCACTGAAGACAGCAATTCTGTTTTTCCTGTGGCGGATAATAAGCATGTTGACCAGTAAACGATCCCGGACCCCGACCATACAACTGCTGCGGCGTACTACCTTGGCTTTGGCTGCTGTCACCCGGAATGTAAGGTGGTGCAGACCCTGGATAACCCTGCTGAGTAGGTCCTGTTTGCCCTGGCGGACAAAAGGGTTGACCCGGTGGATAAGACAAATTCTGTGGATAGGGAGAATTAATTTGTGGATAGGGAGCCATGTTTTGCGCGTTATTACCCTGAACAAAACCAAGATTTGGATATGATGGAAATGACCCATCTATAGTGCCCGCTGGATGCGGCCCCTGTGGAATAAATGGAGGTGAAGTAGGTTTTTTGGATGCTTCGTCATAAGAAGGTGGTTTAATGTTTTCAAATCCAGTTATTTTCAAAATACGCAGGTGTGTTCCGGTTGGCATACCTGGCAGTGGTTGATCGAAATCACCCCACAAATAAACATTCCCTGAAAATTATTGACCACTTAATTATTATAGTTCAAAATCAACTCAGCTTTAAATATCTTCCCGTTGTTACTAAAATTATTAAATTAGTGTCTAACAAAAGTCTATCAAAGCAACAACTAACAAAACGGACATAAGTCACATCACAAATTGTGAAGCCAACCTGAATTTGCAACTGTAAGGCGTGGTTCAATCAAAGGGATTGGCATTTCTGCAGGAATCTGTTGCCACATAAAAGCTGAAAGGTCGAGAATCCAATAATCAACAAGACGAGATACCGAGTCGTCATAACTGATTTCACCACCGGCAAGTAAAATGTATCCTGCAAACTGCGTGTTTCAAAAAATCTTTGATAAAACAAACCGCAAAGTTATATTACGAAAAGATTTAAATGAATAAAATGAAATGGACAAGAAAATTAAATATTCAACAAACCCGCCATAGAATCAATAGCAGCCATCTTACGTGCACATGGTGCACCACGTACAGGATCCGGACTGCACATCATAGTATGCAACTGATGCTGTCCTGTGATTTCAAGAACGTGAATTCGAGAATGATCGAAATGTCCATCGGGTGACTGGGAAAGAAAATATATTTTCCTAAAACATAGGAAATTAAATAATGCAAAGTCAACCCTCTCTACCATAAAAATTATGGCAATTATAATTCAAGTATTCATTAAAATGAAAACTATATGTATATTGAAAATGGCAATTTGACAATTCTGACAAAACTCAGTAAAATCAATTTCATCAATTCTATCTGTTCATTTGTCAACAAAAGAAGAGAAAATCAAACCCTTGGCTTAGATAAGCATCATAGTAATGACTGAGGTCTGCCCCTGAGATTGAAAAGGATTCAATTGGGCTGGAAGGCTGACTAGTAAGACAGTTAATTCGCCAAACAGTAAGACCGGGAGAAGTCATCAGCACAATTTCAGGCGCATCTTCACGCATCGAAACGATGAATGTATCACTGACTGCTATAGAATTTGATAACAATGCCATTGGCTCGCTTTCCAAATTCATTCCATCATGTGTTAAATTAATTCTGTAGAGCAATAACTGAAAAAAGTGAATACTGAAATTGAAAAAAAAATGAAAGTGATTTAAAACACAAGTTATTTATAACTGATAAGCTAAGAAGTACAGTCTCCCTCATAATTGTTCACACTCTCCCAACTGTCTTAATTTCCATGACTCTTTCTTAACAAATTTCTAGCACTTGTTTATAACATTCAGTCATTCAGATTCATTACTTCATATGTTTTTAAAATTTTCATGTATTACATCAAATTGAAAATTTCATTTAAAAAGTACAAAAAGACAACAACCAACCCCAGTTCGACCATATCTGTTGGCTGCACAAGTAATGATAAATGAAGAACCTCCAGAAGATGACGGACACTTCAATGCAAATATGAATTTCGCTGCTCCTGAAGAAGTCACAAACATACTGCACAAGAAAAGATATAGCCGCGGTCCAAATACTCCTGCATAAAATCAACAAAAAAAAAAAAAATTGCTATAATTTTGAAAGCTTTCAAATCATTAACCTTCACAAAAGATAGGTATTTCTCCAGTAAAACACCGCTGATATAAATCGAAAACAACCAAACTTTGATTACCTTTCCGTCCACCACTAAAAAAAAAAAGCAAAAATGATCAGTACAAATCACAGTTACCACAACTTGACAAGTGAAAAAAAACTTCAACTCCAGTAGTAATGCCTAATAAAACTGAAGAATCTTGTGGTTACGTTGTTCCTGAATTTTCGTCAGCAATCGGATCATAGAGGAAGTACAGCTTGGAGTGATCGAAACTTTCTTGAACATCCTGAAATACTGCCATACGCCATCGACCCATTCGTATATCTACGGGATCCGGTATCCTACTCCATGGCACTGTTACGTCTTCAGTATTCACGTGCATATCTCTCTTTAAAAACGGTTTACTGAAATTGATCTTTATTTCCGAGTGGATTTTATTATCTAAAAATTACATCATTAATACCATGAACAGTGAAGAAATACAAGAAGCAGCAATAGAGAAACGACGTGCAGGATAATATCAGAAAAAAAAACGACTAAAGCAAAATGAATCTAACTTGGCTGACTTGCAAGGTCCAGATGATTTCCAAACACTGGTTCAGTTCAATAATATAAAATTTAAACAAAAGTGCATTTTATCCTTTTTGTATTATAATTCTTTACAATAAAATTGAAATTTATAAAATACAAAAGCTATTAATATACTGATAAACTTTCAATCCTCTGAACTAATAATATAAAATCCGATAAAAGAAATAAGTTGATAAAAAAGTCGCTGATAAAAGAAATGAATTTTTTGAATTCTTTCGTCTCGTTAAACAGCATTAGTGAAAACTTTGATAACCATTAGATGCAAAATAATACTACCAACATACTTCAGTGAGTATTTGAAAACACAATACAGACACCAGATCCATTCATTTTTGTCACAATTCCATCGAATAACTTTTGTATTGTGCTGGTCATAAGACCTTTGTAATAGCCAGTATACCTCACCTGTTCGTACTGGTTTCCCTCTCTAACACTACCAATTCTAGTATATTTTAATCCATCATACTAATTCCAATAACCAAAACCTTTCTTCATCCTCTAACCTCATATCGATGATACCTGAGAATGCGAAACCACCTGCGAAAACCACATGTCATCCAGGTATTTGGTCACGATGCGCAGTAAGATGACTCTATGCAAATTTATATACCAAGAGAGAGGAAAAAAGTTGTTGGAGAGGAAAAGAGAGCGAGAGGAAGCGGGAGAGAAAGAAAAGGAAGTTGTGCAATAAGTGTTACCGTTAGATGACATGAAAATAGCTTGGAATTTAGAAATGAATAATAAAATACATCGAACAATAGATTAAACAAGTTTAAAGATCGAATAGAAGTGAAAAGTTTGTTAGCGTAAAATGTATAAAATTAAAATAATGCTATGAATGATGTGCAAATTTTCTAACGAAAGGCAATGATTATAGCATGAAAGAATCCTTTGTATCATTATATTTATCCACACATCACTTTTTTTCCAACAAAACACGTGAGGAGTACTTATACGTGTACCTAAATCAGTTTTTCAGTATCCTGAAATAAACTGGCATTGAAATTGTCCAGCATATTTTGTTCTTCTGTCCACATCCTTATTCGATACAATTCTAATACAAAGTACAACAATCTATCATCTTTATGAAGGATAAATGAAGCAACTTTTCCTTCTACAATTAGCATTCCTATAATTCGAATTACTTTTCTTCAGGAAAGACTTCCTTTCTTGAATTTCCCGCAAAATAGAAGATTTCACGAAATTTAGTCAAAAAAATAGTACCAGAAAATAATGAAACCACTACTCAACTATTATATATTTATCCCAACCGATTAGACTCTCAACAATCTTCATGTTAATTTGCATACTGGGATCTTTATTCCTACATGCTCTAACAAACATCCCATCCACGTTGTATTGACTTTATATGCACAAATAAACGTAACTTTAAAACTCCTATGCATATGTTTTACTTTGAAATATGAACTTGCAAAAAATTTGAGCTTTTATTAAAAAAATAAAATTTTAGCAATAACGAAAAAATCAACCAAATTTGAAGAATAATTAAAAAACAGGAATACTTCTTTCGCCGCTTCCAAACCATTAGCAAGCAATATACTTGTATGCAAATTTGTGATTAAAAAAAATTTTGGAAACGACGTGGCAGACAAAACTAGCGAAATAAATTATGCAAATCCAGAAAGTACACACTAACGAACAGAAAGCCCTGACACAACAGAATCAAATAGCATCTGCGTGTCTTAAATAAAGGAAAAAAATAGCCATATAATGCAATATAAAAAATCCGGAAAAAGGCACAAAACAATTCACAATCCATACAAACTAAAAAATATGGAACGTTAAAATAATCAACACTCTACCATTCTATCCTGCCTACTATCTCATCATAAAAACTTGGTTTGAAAATCAAAAAATAAGGATGACTGGGATGGAAGACATTTGAATACGTTTGCAATAGATGGATATTAGTAAGGAATCGAAAAAACTAGAGATGAACCGTTTTGATTAATATCGCACACACCTACAGTTTCTGGTATTATAATGAGTCAGAAAAGAGAGAACAAAAAATGTATGATTACTTCAGCTCTCATGCTTCTATCTTCTATAGCAAACAGAAACTTTGTTTGAAAACAAATGAAGTTAAAAACAGAGATATGTAAAAAGCAAAATATCACGAGAACTGGTAGCCAAATGAGAAATGAAATATGTAACATTAATCAAGAATACTTGGTCTGAGCGCGATTATATTCGTTTTGATTGATTTTGCGCAATCACCAGCTCTAGGTATTATGAAACGATGAACTGCGGTAACCTGAAACAAGGAGATTTTGATACATTTGAATTGATTGAAACTCAAATAAAGAATAAAAAAAATTCAAAAATGTAATGAATGCAAGAAATATTTCCAGGATAAGGAAACAGCACCATTTCATAAATGACAAACATTTTTTTAGCCCTTAACTTCATATGAATTTGCAAAAAACAGTCGTTTCTGCACAATTAATTTTTTTAAATTTCTCACATCACACTTGGACAAGTGCTGAAAACAATGAATGCAGGAATTACTAGATTTCAGAAGGAATATAAACCCGAGCAAAATAAGTGTAATTGCCTTGTAATCATTCTCATCCGTACAATAACCGAATTTGAACGTTAGCAGCTCAGGGATTTTTTTTCTGCTTGAAACACGCAACACTGATCCATATGCATAACGTGCTCGTAAAACAGCTTCTCCAATCTATAATATACAAAAAAATCAAAAAGACAGAATTGATAATTGGGTAATTCCAGCTGAAAAAAATCTCTGAAGTCCTGATTTTGAAACTTATGAACCTCTCCTTCTTGATGAAAAATGAGAATATGTGTCGCTGTTAACGCTAGATAGCATTCCACAGTACGATGACTAGCACCTTCTGTAAATACTTCCAATCCTTCAAAATATTCCAATATACCATTTTGTTTTAGAATATCGTCCAACTTCTGAAGTTTATCTTTAAATCTATAATATATTTCATTGAGTCATTAAATTCTCTCAGCGAGTATTTGACTTTATTATGAATCTAGTTAACATTAAAGTCCTATTCCAATTCAAAGTTCATAGTTCAGATACCTCGATTACCCTTATAATGAATTTAAATATAAAAACGCTAACTTTTGGTTCAGAGGACCTTGGACTGCATGTAATAGCCACAGTTTCTGTTTCAGAATCGGAATCACTAAGAGTGAAGAGAGATTTTTCATTACGATATCGTTTCCCATGTCGCTGACTTGTTTCAACATGACTAAATTCAACAATATTTGAACCAAGTGTCACAATTATCGGCAGTTTTCGCACTGTATCCCTAATTGAAGGCGCCGTTGCTTTGACTGCGCCAATGATACCACCAACACCAAGTTTCCACTGAAAAGTATTTCAGTAACCTTATTTTTCCTAAGCAAGTTTTATTATCTTCTTCAGTCAAGTAATATATTTATTTACAAAATTCTCGACAAATTCATTTATCCTCAGTACATAAATCGACGGCAATCATCTTCGCAAAAATACCTAAAATTACGATTTGACCTACCAAAGTAACTAGTATGAGTTTTCTAATGAAAATCAGTTTTTCCAAAACACTCACAGATGACTTGCTGTCTGGCTCTTTTTCGACCGCGTGTGGTGGCTGCCTATTACATTCCTTGCAAAGAGCTGCGTAATGTCCATCCAAACGCTCAAAATTCGGTGCAAGCTGTTCATGAAGGGCTAAATAATTCTTTTTCAGGGAATTCGAAATGAACATACACAATGAACTGATTATTAATAAAGTAAAAAAGCACCTTTATAGCCTCCGCCTACCAAAGCAATATGCTTTCGTCCCTGTTGTAAAAAACTTGCAATAACCATATGCAAATAAAGATCATCTTCATGTCCAGAACCAAGGAAAAGAATATGTTCAGTGGGATGAAAAGCACATCGATATGCGTCTAAACTGGACAAAGCCATTTTATATTGAAGTGGTGCTTCAACAAACTGAAAAAAGCTGCACATTAACTCACTTAAAGCCAATATACAATTAGAACTACTTTAAGTGTGGCTAAGTTAATGAGTATCTAATGCGTGTGCGTTTGCCATCTGAAGAAACAACTGACAACTCATCACACGGCATTTTATTTTGATTCCAGAATATAAGGAAACTACCACATTCAGACAAAATGAAAGAGAAATCGTGCCTTAGAAAAAAAAAATTAAGCACACCAGTGTAGAATCCAGGTTATACGAACCATCTAAATGGCCAGCTGAATACTGATCATGAGATCGAGCATCAATGATGAAGAAATTCGGTTCCGAAAGCTGTGTTGAAAACTTAGTTGGTGAAACAAAAATGAAAATATATGGAGGAGAAAAGAAATTGATAACTATGCCCACAATGAAATGTATTTTTGAAAGATTTATTCTCATCTTACAGAGAACAATCTGATATACAATCAGAAAATAATTTCGAAAGAAGTTGTTAATTTAACAAAAGAAGTTAAATTTCTTACAGCTGCATTAAGGTTTTCATCCAAACCCATTCGGATGACATCACGGGGATCAACTGGCAATGCAAGCAACTTCGTAATATCAGCTTGCATTTCTTCTGCATGTCGAGAACCAAATAAAACGCGTTGGAAATCCTTGATTAAAAATAATCTTGAGGGAACAAATGAAATTAAGCATAACTAGTAAATAAAATGGATTAGAAAACTAGAAGTTTCCTAAAACTAATTATAGTGCTCACGAAATCATAAACAAAGATTTATATTCGCGATAATGCCAAAGAATTTTGCATTCAAATGTCGAAAGAAATCACCTGTTTAATTGAAGATGGAGTTTGACTTAGAAACAAAAGTGATAAATCAAAAAAATCATTCACATCATTTATGGAAAGCTCCCTCACAGCAAATCGAATCGCATCAACCAATTCACTGCAAGAATAACAATTTGACTGAGAACTGTACAATATCAAATTGAGAAAAGTATTATGAAAAAAGTAAAGACCTTTTGGTATTCAACGCCATAAGTTGATCGGAACAATTGATTAGGAATACCAAAACCATTGTAAACAACAAATACGGATCACCCTCAACAATTATTTGTTAAATTCTGCTGAAATCACTTGTAGAACTAAAAATAGTCAAACTCAAGTTCACTTTTAACTTTCATTAGCTTAGAAAACATTGAAAATTTATGAGTAGTTATCTCTACCAAAAATTTATTTAAAGACTTACTCTCTCGAACAATTTGTCCCACACTACATATAATGCCTGCTTGCAAATTTCAGAAGCAAACAGTGCAGCGAAAAATGGACGTGCATATTCAGAAGAAGTAACTTTATGAGACTCCAGATGTGAGCTAAGCAAAGGATCGTGATACTGCACAATCAAATGCATCAGTTGATAGCATACAGCACCTTTCGATATATCTCTTAAAAAAAAAAAGAAAAATGAATAAATCAAGCTCTTTTAAAAATTTCAGTTAATACTGAGCAAGAAACAACCAGCCAAGAAGCTTCTTATCACTTTTGTTAACAGATTATCATCCAAAATCAGAGAATATATGCAAGCTGAATTAGATAACACAAGAACCTCGGCACAAATTTCGTAGTTATAGCATAAAATATATTGTAGAGTTCAACCAGGCTGCACCGTAATGGCACCAACATTTCTAAAACGAAAGCATAGCTTTCATCAAAATCGCATTCCTCACGCTCACAAAACAATGTTAGCACTG
Source organism: Mansonella ozzardi (assembly GCA_029876185.1). Lineage (NCBI taxonomy): Eukaryota > Metazoa > Nematoda > Chromadorea > Rhabditida > Onchocercidae > Mansonella > Mansonella ozzardi. The sequence goes on from JARVGP010000144.1 coordinate 45,805, forward strand.
CTTCCAAGTCACTGTTCCCCAATGCAGATGGACATCGGTCAAGAATTTTCATGCACGCTGTATGGATTTGCTCATTCTTCCGGTACGAGAACTTCTGGTATGGAACACTTGGCTTATTCTGGATGCCAAGGTTCTTCTGCAATAAATTTTTTATCAAATACTAATGAAGTACAATTCGATCTATTGGAACTCCAAATTGTCGATTGCCGAATCTTCAACGTTCATCGCATTTATATTTACTAAAAAATTAAACTGTTCACTGCACGCATCCTTTTGATTCGGTAAAAAACACGAAAAAACATACCACCCACTTCTGACGATACGATTCCAAAATTTCCGAATGTTCAATGTCAGATGGCGTAGCCAATAATTTCACTGCCTTTGTTTCGTCTCCGTTCATATCTCCGAAGCAAGTTGAAAATCTGTAAACTTTCGATCGGTCAGCTTGAGAGAGTGCACAACGGCATACCTGGAATATGACAATTTTTTTTGGACACTCAGTGGAATGCATTGTTTATTGATTGTATGCTCGATACGGCTTACCAACAGACGCTGAAGACAGCACTCATGTTAGATAAGCTAGCCGTTAGTTGTAAAGCTATCGGTGAAATAAATTTTGTCCAACAACTAGCGGCTACCTTACCGTCCAATCATAACAAATGACCCACAAATAAAATCAGCAAATGCAAATACCTGTCTCAGTGCTTTTATTCCATCAGAACTACTGTTTTCAAATATTCGGCATTTCACGTCAAGCATGATTTAGTTAATTTTACATGAGATTCAGAAAGTTAATGCAGACACATCAGAACGATCAATCTACAAATGCGAGCATCGCCAATGCTTAAAAATTGGATTCTTAAAAGCCTACAGTATCCATTGCTTCCTCATTTTTTCTTTTAGCTGACCTAAGTGAATCTGTAATACTGACTGTAATATTAATTACCGTATATCTTTACAGTAGGATAGTTCCTAATTATTTTGCCCATATTCATAAGAGCGATAGCAAAAAAAAAAAAAAAAATTAGTGTCAATAATTAGTTAATGTATTATTACATTAGTGTTATAAATTAATATATTTTACTATTATTATTATTTACGATTGTTAATTAATTATTATCATTAATTTTAATATTATTAGGAATGATGCGTTTAGTGGTACTATTAATATTATTGTTGTCAAAGTAGGCTGTCTTAGCACACTGGAAGCCATGAATATCAATTTGGGAATATCCGTATCAGGCAATCGATAACTCTAGCTCCCTATACTTCACATTTCAAGCATGGGAAATTAAGAAGTTGTGGTTTAGCAATATCTATAAGAGTAATTAATGAGAGTAAGAAATAAGAGTAATTAATGATGGAACGACGTCATCCCATCATCTCATAACGTATTCAGCTTAGCTCGTTGCAGCAGCTTACTACATAATGTAGATGACGTGTTGTGCCTTAAATGAGCCTAGCCACACCCTATAACAGGCTACATATAACAGAATTTGGCTAGTCATTCTTCATTGGCTCATGTTTGTCACAAGTTTCATTTACCCAAGAAAACATGTGAGTTATCATTTTTTCTTATTAAAATTAGCATACTTTTGTTATCTGTTTGTTTTCTATTGCTTGTTTCAATCAAATTCTTCGACTTTAATCAATCCGTAGCACAGATCTCATCATAAACAATATTATAAATATTATAAATTCTAAATTATTAGACAAATTTTCTCATTTTGCAGAACTTTCAGGTGTACTGTACAGTTACTTGGCATTTGAAGCATAAAGTAGTAATTTCGAACAGAGCGTGTAATAACACGCATAGCAATCAGGATAATTGCCATTACTGCGAATAGACATTTGAAGTGCAGCGTTTGTGATATTTCGTTTATTTATAATTAATTCTTTGTTAAAATGGATAGCGACTTATATTACTGCGGAAGAAATGCAACAGAATAATGGCTAGGTATAGAAGAGGTTAGTTATGCAATCATAAGTATGATCTGTAAGTATTAATGAAATTTAAAATCAAAATTTGCATTGTGTTCGTCCAAGGATGATTTCTTTCATTAATAATTTTTAAAATTTCAACTGAAAAGTTGTGTATAAATTATGAATTCTTAAAAATTCCACTATTTAAACAATCAATTGAATTTTCATGCTAATTTTAGCATTACCTTAGGCATTCTTGAGAATTACAGAATCGATCTTGGGAAAAAATTTTGCGAATTAAGTCTTGAGAATTACATGAAGAAACATGAAAGTTATCTGAAACTTGTTAAAATATGATACTAATTATGGTATAAATATAGCAAGATCTAGATAATACGAATTATCTAATATATAACAGGATATCTTTTCAAGGCAAAGATGCAAAATATGCGGAGGCAATTAGTGATGATGATGATCAGAAAAGCATCAAACATCATGCCAGAGAGAATTACTGGCAGAAGGAAGCTGATATTCCAGTATATCAGTCAATATTCAGTATGTCTGAGCAACCTTTTTCAGCAGTCAATGCAATCTTGTTACCCGATTCGTTTGCGGAAACTTCAGAAATGTAAATTTTCCATTTCTATTGCGAAAATTATTCTTTTCATTGTAAGTATAATTTGGCAGGGAGGATTAATGCGATCAAAACAGCAACAATATATCACTTAAATGTAATATTATCAATTCTTTGTAATTGGAATTAGTTTCAAAATAATATCACCAATCAAATTTCATTATAATTAAGTTGTTATTTTCAAGCTGTAATAAAAGTTAAAAAAATTGATTTTTTAACTAAAAGAGCGATTGCTATTCTACTTCACCAGGATGACGTATTTTTATTTTTATTTTATCTTTTAGTTATGACGAATTTGGGTTTCGTATTGATTGCAAAGTTAACAGCGACAATTTGCCACCAATTGAAACGTCGCAAAATCGGTATAAAATCAGAATCTGTTATTATGAACTCCAAAGAATTGATACAGTAAGCATGCGCCACTGTAAAATGCTGCCTACTGTATTTCTTTCAAGTATAAAAAAAAAGTGGAGGTGGATATTAGTTAATAAGTTAAAAAAATGGATATTTCTAAAAGCACAAAAATACAAGTAAATAGTGGAAGTCAATGGGGTAACTTTTTTTAAGAATGCGATGGATAGCACTGCTGGAATTTGGACATGATGATGTGAAAAAAGAACTGACATGGTCGAAGGTGGATGTGGAGAAACTGGATAATGCGAAGTTGATGAATCTTATCCATGAAATTGGAATCACTCATTCTCTTCGGCCTTTTTTATGGCCGAGATTTTGTGGTGCAACAAAAAAAAAAGCGACAAGTGCTTTTAGCTATGTCGAGGTAATCAAGCAGTGCGACAAGGACAAGTCATCATTAAGTGCGCAGATCGAAAAAGACTTATCAAGGTGAAAGATCGTTGATTTTCAGTCATGAATAAAATTTTGGAAAGGTTAAGTTCTACTTTCGCTGGAAAACTTCAAAATTATATTTTGATCAAACTTTATCCATTCTTTTTGAAGTAATTTAAGTATAGGATCTTACGAAGTAAATGTTTTAAAACGTTTTAATAGATCAGATTTCAGAATCTTACCTAACAATATATGTTTTTGGGATCCCAGTAGTAAGGGTGTTGAAAGCTTACGAAGAGTTCTGATATCAGTTGCTTATATTTATCCGGATATTGGTTACTGTCAAGGTGTGGGTATTATCGCAGCTTCGTTATTATTGTTTTGTCCGGAAGAAACAGTATTTTGGATTATAGCTTCATTAATAGAGGACGTATTTCCACCCAATTACTACAGTCGATCATTTCTTGGTTTGCAGGTAAATGAATTATGTTCCTTTTGCTTTGATACAATGATTACAACTCTTTCTTGTCAACAGCAGTTCAATCTTTATACCTAATTTACTGATTTGTCTTAACATTTCTCATTCCTACCATCTTTTTAACAGAAGTCCTTCTTTCCTCTCATCTTTTTTACAAAAGTTCTTTTTTCTAAGTGAGCTATATTATTAATAATCGGATTATTAGATAATTCCGGCAAATTCTTCATGAATTAAGCAGCATTAAGCAGATATTCAAGAAACCAGATTTCAGGCTGATGAACGAGTTTCCCAGCAACTAATTGAGATACATCTTCCTGAATTGGGCCGTGTTCTAAAAGACAATGATGTCGAGTTATCATTAATTACTTTTAATTGGTTCTTAACTGCTTTCGCATCAGTACTTTCCATGCGGGTTTTGCTGCGTGTTTGGGATTACTTGTTCGTATTTGGCGGAGTGACAATGTTCAGGGTAAATATTATTTCCAGTATGATTTTTTTGATCGATGCTTTGTATTTTAGAGTTAGATTCAGACACAGTTTGTTTGTGTTGAACGGTTGTGTGCCGTCTTTTAGCGAAATACTGTCGAAGAAAGAAAGGAATCTGGATTCTGAATCCCCAAGATTATTTCACTTTTAGTTTAGTATTGGCTATTATACGTCTGCTTATCAGTGCTTCGGACATTAATTTAATGAGAACAATTCTCAAAATGTCTTGCTATATGACCTGTTTATCAGGCTTATTTGTAATTCCATATAATAGTAAATTTTCCGATGACGGATTAACTGACTCTGAAATTGTCAAACAGCCAATTTTCAGACAAAGCTAATAATGAAATAATTATAAAAACGCATCAAATTTCGTCATTTCTTAGGTGTTAATCTCGATTTTAAAAATGAAGGAGCATGATTTGATAGGAATGAAGTACAATGAAAACGTTACAGCAGAATTATTCCGCGTAATATCGCAAATTCCAGCGTCTTTGAGCAATCCAGGTGATTTTTCATTTTCATCTTCCAATTGTATAGCTATCAATCTTTGCAAAATCGTTTGCAGAGCATTTGATGGAACTTTGTACATCTTTTGAATTCTCAATAACCGAGGAATTTATCGAGAAAGCTCGAAAACATCAGCAAGCAATTCTATTAGCTGGCCAAGGACTTATCATCAATACAAATATTGTTACAAATTTGCCTAAACAGCATGTTCGAAGGCGTAGACTAGCGCAATCAAAAAATTTTGTGCAGCAAATATTTGCTTTGTCAAAGGAACAGGTCTGTTTTTTGATAAGCTTCAATCAGTAGTAATAGTTAACTCAATGGTTTGAAACTACCAGCTTCACAAAAATCGAAGTCCGAAATTTTCATTTACGAATATGATCTTTTGTTTGTATTTCAAAACTTTTTCAGTAAAAGTTTATTGATAAAAATTTGATAAAAATAACGTGTTCTAGTGGAGAACTCATTAATGCTTGATTCTCTTTGTTATTGTTTCTTCACTTTTGAACTTATGTGGAAGCGAGCAGAAAGTATTAAACTGATTCGTGCCCCAAATTTTCAAACTAATTTTATGTATGGAATTGAAGCTAAACTTTTTTTAATCTCACCCCCTCTTTAATTTTAATGACCTGGAAAAACTGTTTAGATGAGGGTTCTTAACTTTCATATAATCTTTTGCTACTTGAGGTACTAAGTCCTTGCATCTTCCAGCCTTTCTGGTATTTCAATGACAGAAAGTGCCTAATACGTTCATTTGAACATTTAAAAGCCCTAATTCATTTTGCATTTTAATCATGAAGTTGTTGCTTATTAACATCTATTTATGAATTATTTTTAGAATACGGAAAGTGATTCGAAGACGAAAAATGTCCGACTTACTGAACTTATTGTCGATTTACGAGATGCTGTTTTGCATATCTGTCGATATTTCATTGAATGTGATGAGTCGTTTAAAGGAGTAGTGAACTTACAGGTTTATTCATTTCAAGTTACTGTTTCACAACTTTTTTTGTCATATCACAGGTTTGCTCAGACAAGCACCAAACTTTTATTTATAATTTCATTTGAGGCAGACTATTCAGCAGAGGATCGGGAAAATGAAAGGGTGGAATTTTTAAAGATGCGACATAATGAATATCGTCGTGCAAGGGCATTATTGGATTTCAAACGGCAAGATAAAGACGAATTAGGATTTAGGTTCAAGTTTTCAGTTTTTTCAAAGTGGTAATAATAAAGTTTTTTTATACAGATTTCGCTTTTTAATCTCATTAAAAAAAATTATTGTGTAACTGAATCTGTTCGTTACCGTTTGCAGGAAGAATGATATAATAACAGTTATTTGTGAAAAAGATGAACATTGCTGGGTTGGTGAAGTGAATGGACTAAGGGGATGGTTTCCTGCAAAATTTGTTGAGGTTTTTATTTCCTGATATTTATTTTTCATAAATGTATCAATATTCTGTCTTCTATCTTGAAATTTGATTATCATGGTTTCAGATAGTTGATGATCGTGGCCGTGACTATACAATATATGGTGATGAAGCGGTTTGTCCAGAAATAACAGATAAAATTCGCAGACGTTTGGCTTCGGCATTGAAACAAATTTTAGAGCACGGTTTGCGAAAGTCCGGTGTACTTAATTTTGCTTCACATCCATGGATTTTCATCGGTATTTTTTCACTATCGAAAAAAGTAATGAATTAATTTTTCCTCTTTCTGAATTCTTTGAAACGAATCGTATTCTGCTTTTTTAGAAGAGATTTCACAAAGTTTTGTGCAAAAACATTTTAATGCCGTATATTCCCGTCTAACTCTTTGTTCAACATTCAGTTTGGACCAAGATGGAGAGGTAATTTTAGCGTTTTTCTCAAATTCTTGTACCCTTTTTTTTTTTCCAAATTATTTTCATTTAAAAACTTAAACAAATTACTGTTGCGAATTTCATACTTCAAAGTTGAGCTTTGAAACGATAAAAATTTTCCAAAGACATGCTTAGAGCTGCATTAAGGTCGTAATTGAAGTGAATTTACATCTGCTGGAAAAATAAAGGCAAGTGTACAACCGAAATTATTGTTGGCATAAAAATTTATTCACTAAGTCCGTGTAATCGTTTTAACATTATTAACACAGAAAAAAATCAACTCAGTTAATGCTCCAAACCAAGTAATATTTTAAAAACATTATGATGCATGTTGACAATTTATACTTATTAGGTATTAACGCCAGAAGAACTTTTGTTTCGAGCAGTAAAGTTGATCAACGAGTCACATAATGCAGTTGGAGCCCAAATGGATGTAAAATTTCGTTCTCTAATTGCTCTAGCAGTTGGCGAAAAATGTCTTCACTTGTGGTTTGATTTGCTCTGCAGCTGTCCAGAACAGGAGCACATCAGAATCAAATTTTATCACTCCTGGTCATTTATACGATCACCCATATGGCGGCAGGTTAGCATCTTTGACTTTGAAATTTTTTTTTTGAACTTCCGAACTTTTCTAGTGGTACTATCCATGAAAGTTGAAATTATTCATAGATACTTTATTAAAACAAATAATTTCGAGAATCATAAAGAAAAATCATTAAGAATCAAACGAAATATTGAATATTTTGAGCTTTCAACAAAAATGCGATTAGCATATTTGTATTTGCCAAAATGAAAAGATTTTTTTTTTTTTACAGATAAAATGTGAACTACGACTTCTGGCACAATTCTCCCTTAATCTGAGTGTTGATTATGAAATCGCGGAAATTATGAAAAAGAAAAAGGATTTGAATTTAAACGAGACACTGAAAAAAAAGGTATTTGCACATCGAAACAGCAGGATCTTAGTGCTAAAGATCATGAAAATTAGGCTATTCTTTTCCCCATTAAATTTTGCTAAAAGATGACTGAAAAGTGATTCATGTTAAAAGCTGGGAAAAATTAAAATAATTCGACTGGTTGTTGTTGTTGTTGCTGCATTAAGTTGTTTGTTCGTTTGTTTTTAACATTGAAACATAATGAAATTTCATGATTATTTAATGCAGTTTCAATCCGCACGCATTCCTCACACCACAGATTCCATTTCTCTAAATATTTTTCGAATCAAATTGCACCATTCTATTATAACTTAAACCTAAATTTCATAGCTTCTTCGATTTCAGATGAAGCAGTTTTAAATTTACGAAATAAAATCAAAGTGTGTTTTCTTTCATACTATATTTATTTTAGGTCTTTTCAAACATGTTACCAACTACGATTCGAAGTTCGTTGGATCAGCCGTTAAAAGAGGGTGTGAGAGATATGCTGATTAAACATCATCTCTTCAGCTGGGATTTATAGTTCTGTTGATTGGACAAAAACAAATGTTAGCTGATTACTATGAAGATAAGCCATAAACCTTGCTAATTAAAATCAATGTTACGGACAGCTACATTTTAAATAAGGGAAATATGATATAATTCAACTGAAAAGCAATTGTTGTAGTTGGAATCTTTGTAGTAATAAAATTTTCACATAGCAATTGTTATTTTAATCTTAATATCTATTTATTCACTTCTATACTGGCGCTTGTATAAAGAAAATTTGGTTGTTTTCTCTGCAAGCAAAAAGCTGTCATTCCTGCTCTGATTGGAAACTTTTTAGAAATCAATATACTTTTATAGGGACGTTTGGAATGATGCAACACATTCGTTTGTTTTCTATTAACAGAAAGAAAATAAATGTAATGTATAAGCAATGCGTCGTAAAAAAGGTAGCAATATGTACATCTTAATTGGCGTGAGGATTATTCAACATCAGAATTCAACATCACCTTAAGTTTAGTTTTTCAATGACATTTCACCGTAAAAAGGTGATAGATTTTAGAATTATCTCACTATTTAAACTAAATAAACGCGATAAACATTAATTCATAACTGGCACTGATTCGGAGTGGAAATAGGACCGCACGGACATCGATTAATACAGTACAGCCATTCCTTTAGGAGTGATTTAGTGCTTACGAATTTGTCCAGTAAGATCAAATGGCAAAAACGTAGTTAAGAACTGGAAAAAAATTAGTTTAGTTATTTCCACTAATTTTTTAATCATTAGTTCTGCAAGTACACCCACTATTATAAATAGTTAGGAATAAGCAGTGCAACGTAGATCAAACAGCACATATATCATCTAGTCCATTCAGCTGAAAAGTAATGTTAGGAGACCAGATTTGCATACCGTAGTTCAATCTTAAAATTAAAAAGTATGAAGAAAGCAACTTACCAAAGCAAACAAAACATCTGGCCACTGAAAATTCAGCAGTATCATTTGAAACTATTAGTCAAGCCATAATGCAGTGAAGTTTACTGGACTGTGACGTTCTGTCTCGTACCCATTTTCGGTTGTCTAAAGCCTCGAACAAATTTGTCACTTACTAATACCTTGTCATCCAATATATGTATGCCAATGAAATCAAGACCATCATTTTGAAACAATACAGGAACGGTTAATTTTAATATGCGCACAAATCCAATATCTCGCGGAATAACTCTGAGACCAGAATCTTCAGTTCTCAGTTTCTTCAATTTTAGTCCCACTTAATTTGTTTAAAAATATCGTCATCGTGGCTTGGCGTCGCAAACGAAAATCTGGAGGATTTAATCCTCGTTGAATGAACCCATTTAGTCTGCATAGTAAATTTTTTAAATGAGGTGCAGCGTGCGCGGAACTGTCCCCACTCTTTACTTTAATGGTTCATCTATTAGGGCCTAGCAAGTTTGGACGACTACAACGAGATTTTAAGGCTGTAGATTTTGGTTGGAGTGTTCTTTTTTTAGATAGATATGGCCTTACAGAGCTAAACGAGCTTATCTGTCCTGGTTAGAGTAAGAGTTATCCTTCTCCTATGTTGGCTGCCGAAGGCTAACAAGTCCATCCTACTCGTGGACAAATTTTGCCTGACCCTTTAGTTGGGACCTGTCTGGCATGGGAGATCCTCCCAGAGGTATACGCCATGAGCGCCATAGAACACAAACTCACGAGAGGTACACAACTTTTTTCCATAACAAAGGGGGTCCGTAAAACAAACAAATGGAGAGAAATTAAGCAACCGATTGGTTGCTTTTGATACAAAAATATATAAAAATATATTAACTATAGATTATCCAAAAGTTACGTCAGTCCAGGTATTAGCTCCTGCTGGATAATGAAGATATATGTTGAAGATGAGCATATTGTTGATTGACTGTTTGATAGCATTAAGAGAATATCCATGCAAAAAATCTAAGATGTGGTAATTAAGGTTTCTTAAGCTGTTCAACGATACAAGATGCGCCTTCATTGTTCCAACAACAAAGTTTTTATGAAATTTGCAGAAATTAATTTTTTCAAATGATCTAAAAAATGCACACACATGTTTGAAAAACACATCTGAAATGAAATAATTGAAGCAAATCACAGAAAACATTTGAAGAAAAACAAACCGACTAATCATCATTATTCTTATGCAGGAGAAATGATATAAGACCCATTTCTTTTTTTGCATTAAAATGCAAAAAAAATCCATCTGACTAGCCTATTGCAAACAATAGGAACCTGTCAGATGACATCAAATTGTTCAATTCGATCTTCGAACGTACTGCAAAGCTGCTCCATGCAACCAACGAAGCAGATTTAAAATAGACTGACCAGTATTTTCATTATGTCCCTTTAGCAGGAATTTCTCCAATAAGCATATATATCCTGAACATCAGGTATCCGTTCCTGTCTTCCCACTTAATATTGCTATAGGTTAAAATTTTAATATATTTCAGATATCCTTTCAGCCTGATGAGTGGAACCCTTCATCACTGATACTACGACATTTTGCGCACTTCCAAAGCAGAATTATATAACTCTGATCCCATCACCGAGTAATACAAGGCCAAGTTTTGAACATGGATACAAACTTGAATCAACGCTACCACCAAATATTTCAACAGTTTACTCTTTTCAGTCGAATCTATTAGTTGGTTAAAATTTAGCTTGCCAAAAATTCAAATTTCGTTAACAAATTAAAAGACACAACTTTACCGCAATATTTTATTGAAATAACTGGTAGTCAACAGCAGTTAGCAGCATAATAAAATGCCACTGCATACTGCGTACTGAAAACAAGAACTATCCAAAAATGAAGCAGATACACCTTTCCACGAAAACAAAGAAATTCCTCCTTGGAATCGCAAAAACCATGCTATAAATTTCTTTTTTTTATCGGGATATAGGGAACCTTTTATTTTTTTTTATTGGGATTTTACAAAAAACTTCAGTGAAAACATGTCTACAGATTACATAAACTATAAATAAATAGATAAATTCACAACAAACAATCTTTCGGTTTCTTGTATGCAAATTTATGAACAGCATGTCAATGGTGAAATCCTCAAAAAAACATAGGTTAAGTCTAACCCATTGTTGAATTCGCTCTAAGCAGAATTCGAAAATCAAACTGCAGTACAAAACAATGGAAATAGTAATCTAAACAAATCAGATTACAAATGATAAATCAATGAAAATAGCTATAAATATCATAATCAACAAGATGACTTTCAAATGAGGCACTCTCTAGGTTTTCCAATAGCTTTACAATTGTCGCACTCCATGAAATTTACCCAGAAAAAAATCCGCAATCATCTAAATGTTTCAAAACCATTTTTGAAAATTATTGAAAAAGTAACAATATTTGAATCGTCGAAGAATACCACTCAAAATACAGTCTGATTCAAAAAGTTTTCGTGATCACCATAGAAAATTAACATTAATAACAGTCGGAAATAAATAGACATGAATCACAGAGAAAGATCAGCATTCATAAAATTGTCATCATTACCAAATACTACGCTAATCATGCTGATAACATACTTATGTAGTGTTAAGTCCTAGCAAGTCAAATTTTGAGCAAACGATGCAATCACACGTGGTCCGACAATTAGAAAAAATATATTAAGTGAAACAAAGAAAAGCAAAAGACAACTACGACATGAGTATTTCATTACATTTTGATTCTACAACAACAAATCCCAAATATCAAAACAACACCTTGAAAGCTGAACGGTGGAGCAGCGACATTAATACTTTATTTGGTAACACAATTATCTTATGGTATGACAGGACACATTTTCTCAAATTTCCCTTAAAATGACTTCCTGGACTTTTATTCCAGTATCCTGTCACAACAAGCACACTATATTAAAAGAGGTATATAATATATAAATTAAATTCAATGAAAACGAATACTGGCTCAGAAAAATAACTAAATATATAACTAGAATTCTCGTTAAAATTCAGAGTATCTTGATCAAAAGCACCATGCTTAACCAGTTTTCAAGAATCAATTAGTAACATTTTTTTTTTCTAAAGTTTATAATGATGAAGTCATACGAGAATGAAAACGATCACTGGGAATAATTTATTACCATTAGATCGGTCAGTAGACGAAGATTTCGACAATGTTTTGACTATCAAAAATTAGTATATAATACAAAAACAACCGTCATCTCCAAAAAATTAATAAATAGATTTCTTTGAAGAAAGAAAACCATCATTTTCGAAAAATGCTAATTAGATTTTGTATGAAATGTTTGCAGCTAATTTTTTCGAGGTGATACCGGAGTAGCAATAGATGCAGCTGCAGCAATTGATGAAAATGATGATGTACATGATTCTAATGAAGCCACTGAACCCCTAAAATGAGTTATTTTGAAATTATCAAATTGGCTAAAGCAACAAAAAAAATGAAAACATCGACAGAAATTTTTTTCTCTTTTCGTTTCTTTCTCCATGCTCCCTTATCACAAAGGAGAAATATAAATGCCAGTAACTGACGAAAATTTCTGTCTGATTCGTAGAAAATCTTTGGAAATATGCAAGCTGAACTGTCTATCCTGTTTTATTTCAGGATAAAAAAAAACACTTCAGGCAAGATTGAACAATATATCTTGCAGAAGTGTTGGGACTATGCGTTCTACATATAACGCAACACTCGTGACAAAAAAAAATCAAACTGATTCGATACTGTATGGTGAAGGCGACTTCCTTATATTTTTTGTCATGATATAAGCGCCATCATATCCCAGCTATATATTGCGGTACACTTTTAGCGATCTTGATTTTACAAGTGGAAGTAAGTCCTCAATAAATGCGTTCTGGTCGCAATCAAATACTATGAAGTAGTCACCTAGGGGTTATATTAAATTGAATTCGACGAAATCATTAACTTGCCTAAAATCCAAAGAATCCAGTAGTTCGTGATAATACATAATTTTGCACTTATGACCAGACAAAGAAAAATCGAAGGACTGATTCTGCATTGCTTCAAGATGGCGCCATTGCAGAATGTAATAACCTGCTTGGGGACAATAATGCGATCCTTGCATTGAATCACCCTCTGTGAATTGTACAGGCTTTTCTTCTAATCTGCAAACTTGTATCACAGATTTTCGGTAAGATTCTTCCAACTTATGAAACTACAATCTAACAGAACAAAATAAAAACCTCTCCCAATTTGTCCGCTCATGATAATTGCTGTTACTCACTTCAAATTAACTCCAATAGACAATTTCGGATCGCAAAGCAGGGCAGAATTCGTAGTAGTACTTCCAATAGCAGCTGTTACTCTTTCAACGGAAGTAAGGACAGAAGGTGAATTCGGGGTAGTTGCTGCCTTTACTTGCTTTTCCGTATAGTAAATCAAGAATTCACACTCACCCTAAAATATTAAATTCAATGAACGAGACCTAACAGCTTTTAGTTATTTTCTCTTCCAGTAGTGTTTAGCCGCATTAACTCTAAAAATTATTTCACGATTTTTCCAAAATAATCACATCAATTGTCACTATCAACACGAAATCACAGTAACAGACGGATAAAGAAACCTTTAAAATATCGAAGTCCCATGTAAGAACGCATCCTTCAGCGGTCACTCTGACAACCACTTCATGTGGTGTTCCTTTATAAATATTCGCTGACTGATACGTTGATTTTAACACATCGTCTTCTATTACAGTCTGCGATCATATATTATATAATGGCTCTTTTCAGAAAAGATGAAATTAATTGGATAGCAATTAAAATGACGACAATGTTTTGGAAAAAATTCAAACCCTCACTTCTTCCACTGGTTTGTATAAGCTCTTGGGAATATGACCACCTTCTGGCGCATTGCAGGAGCACATCCCTCCCAAAAATTCTGGAATATATTGCTCCTCGATATATTTTCTAAGCTCAGAAATAACCGGTTCACCCGCATTTATCATAAATTTTTTTCTTGTGTTTTCATCAATAAATGGTGAAATCAGTGTCCACAGAACTGGGAAGACACGTGGTGCTCGAGCTATCAAAACCAGTCCCATCGTTTCTGGATAATGTGCTTCCGCAACTTCAATTATTCGTAATAAGGCTTGAATTCCTGGACGCCAAAGATGTCTCATGCTCAGACCTTCTAAATCAACCAGCAGTGTCCAAGTACTAAAATTAATTTATTTTGCTGGTATTTATTTACATATTTTTATCTATTTATTACAAATTTAAGTATCTCATTCTCAGAAGAAATGGAAGGTTACTTTTTCTAATCAAAAACAAAAATTTTTCCCTAAAGGAAATTCACTAAGCGCATGAAAATTTATATAATATCAAAAACAAGCAAAATTGGGTTAAACTCAAGAAAAAAAAAGGACTAAAAAACAGGAAAATGCAACCTTATGGGAGCACCAAGCATTTGTGTAGCCTCAGCTGTTTTAACAAGCCCTTGCTCAACTACTGATAACGTGAATTTCATGATTGTTTCCATACCACACGTGCGTAACAAACCTTTCATATCAAGCTTGCCCAAACGCAGAACGAACACCGGTCTAAAAGCTATATAAGATTCGCCAGACAAATTATCAGAATTCCTTCTTAACTTAAAATAATTTAAATTCTGTATACGTAACAAAAAATTTGTGTCGATTTATTTTATTCTCAAGATAAATGGTTTCATAGTAAACTGCTGAAAACAATGCTTATTGGACATGTAAAGCAAGGAAGAATGTTTCACCTGCCCTCTTTATCATTATGGTGCCAACAACCAGGGAAAAATTGTTTCAAAATAGATGGTGCTTCGAACTCTTGCAAAATTTTGTCCACATTATGCTGTTTTCGCCATTTAACACTTTTCTGCACCATATCGCTCGCTCGCGCCACATCGAAATCGCGAGCACGTAAAAAACGTAGCAAATGAGCATCGTTGGGGAGTTTTCCCTACAAAAAATTTCATCAAATATATTGATTTAATTTTTTCGCTAAAAGTTTTAAACCAGTCACGGGATTCTCACTTTCCTCGAATGCTAACGACAGTTAACGGATGTACACTGAATAAACTGTCTCATACTCATATACGCTTAGGATATGATATTGCAGAATGCTGAGTTCTTTACGCAAAAAGTGAATCTCAACAAACTTTAAATGTAAGCAAACCTTGAGAGTATCCTGCAATCCATATTTTAGTTCGCACAGACGACTTTCTTCTAGAGTGTTAAGTTGCCCCAGAAAACGATGAATGTATTCCGCTTCCAACCTTGCCTCAGCTGCAACAAAATATATATGATCATAAAATCTGAATGAAAAAAATTGCCGCAGTAGCCAATCAAGACGCCGTGTTGAGCCGTCGTCACGGGCCTTACAATGACACAAATTAATTTTAATAGCAGGATGTGGTCGGAATGGTCATTTAAAGATCATGAGATGATAATTAAGATAACACTAAAGTTAAAAGAAAAATATCAAATCTTTATGTCAAAATATCTCGCTATTTTATGAATAAGCCAAAATATCCAAAACATAATGGAATTTCGAAAAAAAAATCAGTCTTCAGAGTTTAAAAAAACCCTAATTCCAGCCGTAGCGGAACAAATTATCAAAACTAAGCGTACTTGCAGCACAAATTGGCATAAAGTTAGCATAAATTGAAGATAGTATTTGAAACAAAATAACTAAATGATGTAATTATTCTTAGATCAAGCTTCTTGATGTCTTTTTCATTTACCTAAATACAGGTGAACAAAAAAGCTATCTGGGAGTTTATGTTTTAGTACAAGATGAAGTAAAAATCAAACGACAATTACTCAAGTCTCTAAATACTGATTTTGACGGTGAAATTAATAACTCGTACACAAAATAAACAGTTCTTCACAACACATGAAATGTGTAACGCAATGGCTGATTAGACTACCGCTATCCCTTTGGACTATTGGGAATCATTAATGCTAACCAGGGATTACTTGGGCTCTTTATTAGTGCAAAGACCACAAGGTTCAAAAGTTTAGATTTGGTTAGTCTGAAAATGAGCTTTAATCAGGATTTTTAATGTATCAGTTAATATAGTGTAAGATGAGACACATACAAAAGCAGAAATCTTTTTAACAGACTGTAATGTGTAAGATTGCATTTTTTAAAAACAAATCAAAAGTGAAACTTGGGAAAAAAATAAGACAGCTTCCGCCTGTTGTCTACTCCTATTTTCTATCTCGAAGCCATATTTTAGTTCTTGTGGATCACCTATATCTACGGATCACAACTGAGAAAACCACTGCTTCAGACGATGATGCAAGCCGACAGAATAAAAGAATTTACTCAATTCAGCCTGTACGCCAACTGCTCCATCTTGCCTGTTCCATTCCTTCCGTCCTTCTTTTGTTTAAAAATGCAGTACAAAAGAAGCAAAAATTAGCAGGTAACAAGCAAAAATGGTTATTTAAAAATACGAAAATTAGATAAGAAGCTAAAATAAAATCATTCGAATCCAAACTTCTGGTAAACTTCCCTCTGCTTACAATTCTAATGACTTACAGAATATGGAGCAGAGTCAACCTAATTTTGTATCATGAATTAGATATATTAGTCAAATAAGTGAAACTGAAAACTTTCTTCACCCACTTTTTCCGCCTTTCTACATCTCTTGTGATTTGTGCATAAAATAGTAAAAAAGAAAATGAAAGATACACAGATGACTGAAAAATATGGAAAGAAAATGAAAAATATAGATATAAAGGAAATAAAAGATATGTAGATATGATTTCGCAAATTTTGCCAACAATTTCTTCCATTATCATTCATTAACTTGATATCGAAGAAATTGCTGAATCTGTGTTTTGCAAGAACACAAAGTTTTCAAGATGCAAATTAATCCGAAAAAACTCACAATCATCGATAGAATTTCGAGCTCCACCTGACTTCCGTGGTAGTAGACCAATGGATGATTTTCTGGCAGGAGGAAATCGGCTGTGAGAAGATAGTCTATGATGTCTCTCTATTTCCGAAGCAGTTTTATCCTTCTCTTTTTCCTCTTCATCAGCGAGTCGCGAAATATCAATTGCAGAATCAGCCGCTGATTCTGTTGCAACACTGTAGGGAGGTATATATGTTACACCACTTTTGATCAGCTCGCTAATGAAATATTCCAGTACCTCTTTTCCCTGAAAATAAATTTCCGTAGACGATGTTCATTTGAATTGAGTGTGAAACAAGAACCCCATTTTTTTTTCTTTTTTTTTATATAACATTAAAGTTTTCTTCTTCAAGGAAAATTATTTTCAAAAATAAAACCTTCGCAAGATTGGCTGCATATTGTTTCACTGCCAATTTCTCTACCGTAGATTCAAAACCAAAGAATGATTTAACATCGAGCGAACCACTTTGCTCAAAACAAGTCCACTCTTTGTTTTCAGGATGAACCTGCAAATGTCTCACTATATTATGCACATTTCCATAATTTCGATTGCATTACAGCTAAAACAGAAACTTTGTACCATCATTCTTAAAGAGTAAATTGAACATGAAAATTTATTGTATAATTCAGTAATAATTCAGCAGTAAAAACTTGACAATGAAATTATGTAAAGTAATTCAGACGAGCTATAAAACAGGAACAATGTGGTAAACAGAAATAAACAGATGTGAAGGGAAACGCATACGTAGTAAAGACAAGTTTCCTTAACATCGATTCTGCTCGCAAAAGAAATATTCTTTGCTTCGATGATAAGAGTACGGTTTCTGCGATTAAGGGAATTTTTCTGCGTAAAATATACGTAATCAACACCAGCTATCTGAAAAAACAATAGCCATGAAATTTTGAAGGCTATAAATTTAACTATTTATTTTAGTGCGAAATTTCAAGACAGCATTACTTTTTTGACAAGATATGGTGCATCGATATTCAGCTGACATTTGCGCTCAATTACTACTTCTGCACCATCTTCCGAATGATATTCGTAAATAATTTCAGAGCCAACAAATATCGGAATTTGGGGACAAGTTGGAAAACGTTTTTCATATGCCTGAATCAATATTTTTTGCATGACTGGCTATGTTCGAACAAAACTGTATTCGAACAAGACTTATATTCACTTTTCATGAGCAGTTTGAAAAACTCTGTACGTTTCTCACGAGTAAAGAATAAAAACAATAACAGAAAGATTGAAACAGATGAGCACTGCTCAAAAAAAAGAAACCTAACGTAACAAGAAAGAAAAAACTAACTGCCATCACAATTTCAAATGGATATTTATATACACGAACCGGACTCTGATAAGTTTGTACCATCGTTTATTACCTGAAAATTCACTTGTATATTGAACGCGTTACATTCAATTTTATGTAAATAATGCAATGCAGTGATGATATTCTAACAAATACGTAAATTGAGGTAAATTAGTGCAGACCATTCATGTAAAATTTATACAAAAGTTTGATAAAGTAAATTGAAAACATATAAGTTGTTGATAAAAAGCAACATGCTATGATTACAAATAAAAAAAAAAAAATGTTACTAAGTGTTTGCATGAGCATATTTCTGTGCAACCATGCTTGTTAGTTTGTCTTTTCTCGTTTTTTTTTCTTTTTTTTTTTTTTGCGTGTGCATCTGCACAAACTAACCAAATCGCTTCTGCTAATTTAATCATTATTCTAATTGCTCCTTTTTCTAAAAGTAAAATCAAATTCATACAAATAGATTTCACTGTTAAAAAAAATGCTAATTATTTATGTGCTAAAAGTTATGACTTCTCACCCCACAATGCAGCACATGATAAAGGATGTTTACGATGAATGCTTGTATTCGAACATCGCTATCATTAATCCATATAAAAACAATACAAAAAAATGAACATAAATTTGGCCAGCTAAATTTATTATAAAGTAAGGCTTTCAAAAATTATCAAACTTCCTGCTGCTTCCTTTATTTAACGCAGTTAATGAAATTTAAATTTGATAAATTAACCATCGAAATGAATTTGAGTTTTTTCGCTCAACCATAGCTAGTAATTTCATCTTGCTGTTACATTTTAATATATCAATAGTTTCAAATTCAAAAAGGACAATATAATTTTTAAATTACCTATTAACGAAACGTTGCGTAATTTAGTTAAAATGAAATAAATGAATTTAATCATATAAGACATTTAATACATTCATATTCATTTAAAACTTTATGCGCAAAAAAAATTACAGCTTATTAAACTAGCATATATGATAACAAGACAATGTCTCCCTCATCGGACACAAATGAAATAACTTTAATAGAAGAAACAGATGGAAAATCACTTTATAAAAGCAATTATAATTAAGTGAAATAACATAGCGAAAGGAGAGGCATAAAGTGAAACATCGTAAGGAATAAAGATCAATACTTTTCAAATTCTCTCATTTGCTAAAGCTATTTAGGAACAGAACTTAGAGCACATTTGTGTGCTTGTATGAGATAAACGTCGCTATGCATTTATTCCCTGAATGGACCACACCATACTATTGCCTCCTGCGCTCATTTGTGATTTCAGGCTAAAACGTGCTAATTTCTTCTTATTTTGCAAATTTTAAATTACATAAATGGATTTGATTTCTTGTTTGCTTCAAAAAGATTTAAAAATACTGCTATGAAACATGCGCTAAAGACAATAATCAAAAAAAGAAAAGATTAATCGTTCTTTACAAAATTACAACTTATGAAAAGCAAATGATCTCATCATTTAAAAAACTCCTAAAATAAAGGCTAAAGAGATTATGCAACAGATTAAAATATGCCAATTTTCAGCTAATGTAAAACAAGAAGTTACTTTTGTGAAAAGAAAATGGAAGAAAAAATAGAAATTGTGAAGTAATGAATCTACTTAAAAAACTCTTATATATTAAAAGGAAATAGATGTATACTAAAATCGAAAATAATAATCTTTTCCCAAAGATATATGCTGATAGTTAGCTCTTCCAACTGTAACATTAAATACATCTCAGAAAAACGTTCAATTATTTCTTTTTTTTTTTTATCATCAAACATAGTATGCGCAATATGTCAACTGGGATTTGAATTCTTTGGGAATTTTAAATCCCTTTAGGTGTCTATTTTTCAAAAGACAATAGTTGTTAAGAGCATTTTTTGGCTACAAAAAGAATACAGGCCTTTGCCGCTTTCAAAATTAAGATTTGGTAATTTTTTTATATTAAATGTGAATAAAGAACAGAAAGAGAGTTTCTTTCCCTGTTCCCTCACTTTTTTTTAGAATCCAACTATAGAGACTGAGTTGAAAAAGTGATATGTACAGCACAGTAACTGTAATCCCAAAATAGAAGTCAAAAAAAAATTGCTTTGTAACTGAATCAAAAATAGCGTAGTAATCCGAAAAAGATAGCGATAGTGAAGAATGATGAAAAAGATTTGTGCTAATTAATATTTCACTTAATTTTAGACTAAAAATGAAGTGACCAAAAACAACAAGACAGGTCCAAATAAACTTGAGAATGCTATCATCAACTAAACTTTTAATAGTGGAATCACCTTGATAAAACCATAATGAAAAACTTGATCCTAACCGATTTTTTAGTGTGGAAAAAATTGACTGTGTTGTTGTAATGTGTTTTAGATTATCATTATTGGATACATTATATGGTAAAATATTTAGTAATCCTAAGTTTTAATAATTACAGAACAGAATATTTACAAATTAAATTCCACCTTAATTTTAAGTTTAACTCAAAGAATTTTTCCAATACAATGGAGTATATGTCAAAGCATTTTCAAATATGATATGTAAAATGATGTCATTTTCCAGCAAATAACACAGATAGCAATAAAATAAAATGTGTAAAATCGAAAGGCCATCTTAACGATAAATAAAGATGAGGAAGAATTATGAAAAAAGTGAAAAGATAAAATGGAAAAAACATTACAGACCACTTTAGGTGAAAAAGTCGGGTAGGTAGAACGCCGAAAAGTCCAACATTACTTCATAATTTCCTTATATTCCACCAATGTAACGGCACTCCATAGGTCGTGCGATATATGCAACAACTGAAAACAGATTCATCAGCTGCATAAAATAAATTGCGGCTGGGATCATAAAGTCTGGGTTGTGTAGATTGCACAAAGCACAAAGTGACTGGGTTGTGTTCGTAAAGTGACTAGGTTGTGTCCGGAAAGTGACTAGATTGTGTCCGGAAAGTGACTAGATTGTGTCCGGAAAGTGACTAGGTTGTGTCCGATTGCAATTTGCACCTGTATGGAATCATACTTCTCGTTGTGATCCTGAAATTGCTGTTTCGTCTATATTACTGTACTTCAGCAACATTGAAAAGTTTGGTTGTTTATAGCGATTGCTATTAATTTAAAAAAGATTATTTGACTTCAATAATATTTCCTTCTCCTTTACTCTCTGCTTCCTGTATACTTGTGAAAATTTCAGATGAGATTTCTGTCACAGTTCCCTCTTTGTGTAATATATCCATATATAGAAACATAAAACATAAACATTTTATTTGGAACAGTAGAAAAACCGAGAGACCTCAGAACTAGATCTATCCTATGTTTTTCAATCAGTGAAAACCTCTAACTTCTAGGTTTGCTTGGCCTTAATGGGAAAGGCATCTCATGTGTTGTTCAACACCTTCAATCAGGTATGGTTGTGTTTTTTTTTTTTGCTCAGAAATAATAAATGTTCTATAAAGCGTGAAAATTTTTGTTTACAATTGGCTTGCTGTATGGTTTTTTTCAAATTTAATTTGGTCGAGTTGTGATAATTTCTAAATTATATCTTTAAAATTGTATATTTAAATCATGTTAGCCCACAAATTTTTGGCAGTGCTTGCAGGATTTTGGCTGTTTTGTATGTGGCCTGGATGATGGCTTTCGGATTTATAACACCGACCCGTTAAAGCAAAATTTTAATGAAAAATTGAATGGTGGTATTGGAGCGGTGGAGATGCTATTTCGTTGCAATTACGTAGCACTCGTTGGTGGGGGTGTAACGCCTGCTTTTTCAACAAATAAAGGTCTTGGTTATGTCTTCTTTTTCAAATCTTTTAAGGGTGTGGTTTTTTTGTAAGAGATAATAAAAAAACATTTGGGAGGTAGTTAATATTATCCTGAAATAGTTAGTAGTTAGTATTATCCTGAAATCCTTTTATTTATTTGCAGTGGTAATTTGGGATGTTATTAATCACAGAGAAGTGGTTCAGTTAGAGATGAATAGCGATGTGCGAGCAGTACGTTTACGTCGTGATCGTATTGTAGTAGTCCTCGACACATCTGTTCACATTTTCAGGTTAGACGAACTTCTTTGTGATTTATAATGTCCGAAGTAAAGAAAATGAAATATTTCTGACTGTTTTTTTATATCAGATTTATTTTAATTTTTTTTTTCATTTTGAGTTATTTACAGTTGAAAGATCATTGATGTACTGGACAGAATTCCTATGAAATTATGTGTTTTCCTTCTAAAATTATCTTAATTTCTTTTTAAAATAAATTGCACGTTGCTTTTATTTCTCAGATGGTTTAAGCAGATTATTCATTTCTATTTGGAACATATATGTATCTGGAGTCTGATAACACAAATTATTCATTTCGTTTTTTATAGTTTCACAGATCGACCTGAAAAATTGCAAGTGTATGATTCAAGCAGAAATCCACGTGGGATATGTTGTTTATGTCCGGCATCGGAAAATTCTCTTCTTGCTTTTCCTGCACCTTCTTCGTCGTCGGCAGTTTGCTGTTTAACGTTAGCCGAACCGGATGCGCCACCGAGAATAATCAATGCTCATCAAAGACCATTATCTGCTATTGCACTTAATCTTACCGGTAAATTATTCTTTCGAAAGATAAGTTAATTTTTTTCCAAATCACCTGAATAGTTCTTGGACCTAATAAATGAAAAGCTGCTAATGAGTGTTAATTTCAATTTTGAAATTGTAATGTTTCCCATTACAGGAGAACAGTTAGCTACATCTTCTGAAAAAGGTACTATAATCAGAATTTTTGACACCAAAACCTGTCTTTTGTTGAAAGAATTGCGACGTGGGACGAATCCGGCTTCAATATTTTGGTACTATTTTAATTTTATACCCAAATTTTTATTTGGAAACTTGTAAAGTCATATTTGAACATATCTTTGTTTCCAGTATAAGCTTCTCAACGGATTCGACGATGTTGTGTGTATCTAGCAATCATCATACAGTTCATTTGTTCTCATTAGCTATGAAGAAGAAAAAAGTGTATGTTCTTGTAATTGGTAATTCATAAGAAGTAACTTTTCCGCATTCGTTTTTGTAAACATTTGGCAAGTATGTTTTAAAGATTACAGTCTTTCCCGTCTCCGTCTTAAAAAGTTTTTTCAGGCCGCTGAGAGAGCTGAGTTTTTCTGGTGAAGTCAGCGTCTCACGTTTCCGATTACCTTTCCCATTTAAAGACAAGGACTCCTGCATATGTGCTTTTGGGCCGCAGCCCGACTCTGTTATTGGTTAAAAGTTTTTTAGTTAATTGTAAGGCATTGTTAAGCTAACAGCTTAAAAACGATTGAATTTCGTTGAGCTGGAAACATCGCTATATAATTTACGACTTTTCTGTTTAATAGGCCGCAGAAGTTTTAATAATATGAGTCATTAATTTAAATATCTCATCTGGACTTTATTGGTTTAGCTTCATTTAAGCATTTGATCCTCATGAAATTTTGGCGCTTTCAGTGGTCTCGTCCGATGGAAGCTACTGCAAATTCAATTTTTATTCAGAACGGAGTGAGTGCACGCGACAAACCTGTTTACTCTATTTGGAAATAACCAGTGATTCATGAGTCCCATGTACAGTTTTTTTTTTTTCTTTTTGTTGCTTAGTTTAGGGTAACCGAGGCTCAAATAGAACTGTGAGCAACTTCAATACAAATCTTACTTTTTTCTCCTTGACATTGATGTCTTTCGGTTTCGTGGTTCTTCACTTCGTTGAAAATGAGTATTGCTCCGTTTGCTCAAAGAGAAAAAAATGAAACTGGGCGTAGCTGCTGTTATCAAACTTATTCAGCTGCTGTTATCAAACTTACTTCTTTTTATAAAGCTGTTTTTATCTATAATCTATACAGTATGTTATTCTCTTTTTACATATGATTCTGTAATGGCAATAAATTTTACTCATATTTTATGCCTTCGTGAATCTTTTAATTTCATTATATTTTCTTGTAATACCATTTAATAATTAAGTTTATACTTCCGTTTGATCATAACTATTTTAACATTTGTTCTCTGTAGGGATGTTCACGAAGGATATAAAACCAACGACTGCAACAAATTCCTGCATTAAAAAAAAAAAAGTTGCATAAATGGAAAGGTGGCAACTGTCAAGCTGAAACTTCTTCGGTGTTCAAGCACGGTTTATCCAATGCTTTTGGAAGAAGTTTTGGAATGTGTCGATTTTTTCCTTTTGGAATTCTAAACTATTTTCATATCAACAAGCGCTGAATTCGTGAGAGAATGTTGCACTCTTTCTGCATGTCGGAATTTCGCCTTTATAATGAGACCATTATCGATGAAATATCCATACATTTGGAACAGCTTATGTCAAGGCGGTTTGGAGAGTAGAGTATCGCGTAGTATTGTCAACCCGTGAAATACTACTTTGCCACGTAAGGGATGGATGAAATTCCATTGTCATTTGGATTTGGTAGTTTGTAGTAGTTCTGGGATTTCCGTTTGTCATTACGGTGCTGTGGATAATTCAGTGGATTGATTTTAGTGGCCAACCGTACTCACAATCATATATTAAAATGTTCCCGTGAAATGTATTTTTGTTCATTACGTACCGTCATATGATATTATACCAATACCTACCTCTATTGTTTTGTTGATGTACATGCTACCTTTATCTTTTCTCCATTTTATCTCATCCAGAATTCAATATTGCATCCAAATCGAATACCAAAACAACAAAAATCAGCCTTGCACTCCTGGATATTCCCTGGAATTTTCGACACCGACTGGCGCCATTGTCGGTTATTTTACTATTCCTCCATCCATCCCTCACAGATCATATATATGTAATAGAATTCTATTACTTATGACATACTGATGATTATGAACCAGTTGCTCATTAAATTTCTAGTCTTAGATGAATTCATTTCAAACTGCCACTTTGGATAATTTGTGCTTTATTACTATAATAATTGTTAGCTTAGATTATTTATTTCATTACATAGTTATTTTAGAACATGATGTTGTTACTATCTTTTAGCTATTTTGAACTTTGCAGTGAAATATTTGAGTCAAATTTTCATGACTGAACTATCTAATGTAATGTTTTTATGTTGTTCTTCCGTAAACTTATTTAGCTATTCGGAAAAAAATTTGCTGTTCAGAATTTTGCGATTTATGACATTTTAATATATTCGCATTCCAATTTCAACTTGGATATATATACATATAATGTATAAAGAGCTCTTATCTCCAATTTTCATTTTATAATTCAGTTTACTGAAATTATATTTGTTTCTGTTAAATTTGATTTTTGGTTTTTTTTTTTTTTTCTTGAATTTAAGGGAAAAAATAACGAGTTTTTTTGATTACCTTTGGTCTCCTGTCACTTTTTGTTTGCTTGCGATAAAGTTCGCCTAATTAATACCATTACAACAAAGGTGATTGGAGCAAAGATGAACAAATTTTTTTTTTTTACTCATATTACATTTCATTTGCTTGACATGTTTCTGTTTTTTTTTTTTTTTTTTCGCTTCATTAAAGCTTGCTATTCAACCTATAATTCTG
>JARVGP010000145.1:0-72443 GCA_029876185.1 Mansonella ozzardi
AAAGTCCCAAATGATGCAATATATCCGTTTTACTCTAAATATCAAGCAATCATGTTATTTTCAGCTTTTTAATAGAAGGTATTGCTTCCTTGGTATATTGGAAACTATCCGAAAATTTCGTTCATGCTAGCAATCGCTACTTTTCTACCCCGATTAGTTCCCAGGATGAAAAAAAAATTATCTAAAGTCATAGAATATATATCATACATATTCATGTATTCCTACTGCAAATTTTCTTACCGAGTTAAGTAGTACAAGTAGAAAGAAGTGTGGAGGCTTTGCGGTGACGTCTACGTGGTACATCTGTGGTAGAGACCACCGAGCACACGGATACCGCAGCTGCGCGGTCGTATATAACAATGAGATTGTGCAGATGATGGGAGCCAATTAATTTTATTTTTTGGAGAGTGATGAAGCGTTTTTGAAAACTTAGAAGATGATGACCCTTTTTCCGCATGTTTTTTGCAAGCTGACCACATTCGAAGGCTTTGAACCCGCCGATAATTCAAAAAATGAAGGATGTAGAGATGGTGCAATTGCGAAAATAACTGAAGCGTCGGATGCAAAGTTTCAGAACAGTGATACTGCAGTAGTAGTATGAAGTGAGCGTAAGTTGAACTCATAAAACGAGTTCCTGTAGGAGGCGCTGACATGGTAGTAACGGGCTAAAATACATATTTCAATTTCATACTATGGCATCTTCTTTCTTCGTATTGTTGAAACTAACAGAACTTTCGCATAAGTTATCACAAAAAATAAACAAATGCAAGACATTCTACTACGCAGCATGAAAGTCGAGCCATTCACCAAATTTTTAGAAGAAAATAAATAACCTCGAACGACGTCTACCTCCACCTCCTCCTCGACCACCACGGCGCGAACCACCATGTGAAAACTCCACTCTTGGGCGAACACCACAAATGCGTCTGAAATTAGCTCATTTATAATTAATGCACTTTCAGTCGATATAGACACAAAATAATTTCCCGACACGAAAATATAAACCGGTTTTTCAACATTTTAACTAACATAAATTTCACTGCTGGTAAAGTCAACGAACACCACAATGTACCCTTCAAAATACAAAAAGATAGAAAGGAAAATGGGATGTGAGCAATACCGCCCATGAACTAAACTTACTCTTAAAATATTGTAACGAAGAAGTAAGAAACTTACGTTCCATCAAGTCCTTTTACTGCATCTTCCGCATCTCGACTATCCTCGAATTCAATAAATGCAAAACCTGGTGGCCGTCGTGCCAACCAAACCTTTTTGATACGACCATACTTACTGAATGCATCTTCTAACTGAAATGGTCATTAATGATCATTATTTAATAAAAATTTTTTAGAAAAGAAAACCACTGACATTTTAGCAATAACAAAAAGATAGCGAATTAAATTATTTCGCAATCAACTCTATCCTTTGCAATGATAATGATTCCCAGGAACAGAAATTTTTTCAATTATGTATACAGCAAAGAATTTCAATTTTCCTAGCAATCATTTGCTATTATCAAAGCCCTAAAAAAACAAGTACCATGCTATCATGAATTATAGCGTTATTTATCCAGTACAACAAAAACTAATTCCCACAAAAATCAAAAAAATAGCACAACGATAAATTATTCGTCCAATATTTTGATTTTCATAAACTTACTTCTTCACTTGATGCATCATTCGGCAAGCCTCCCACAAATACTTTGCATTCCAAACATTCATTACGTCGAGCCATTCTAATCTTCCGAAAACCTATGAACATATAACAATTAAAAATTGCGTACTTATATCACAGCATTACATATTACAATGACTACTCTATCAGATAGCCTAAATTGCATTACCTCACAAATATACTGTATCGGTGAGGTAAAGTTTCACGAAGAAAGATATATTCAGAAATTAGTTATGTTATAAATTGCTATAATGTTGCAAATATTTTCATATGCTACAATGTCACATATATACTATTCTGCCTATAGGCAAATATAGAATAAACGTATGCAACAAAATGCCTTTTTTTTACAACACAGTTAATTTAATATATGATAAGCCTATTTTATGCAATGACTCTAAACATGAACGAAATATGCCTACTTCTATCCACTCGTTTTTTATAAGAAACAACGTACTGTTTTGTTACATTTATGGCATAATTATAACAAAGTGCAATTAGGCATAAGAAAAAAAAAAAGCAAATAAAATTTAAACTCGCACATTAAGAATACACGGCAAATAAACCCATATCTTAGCTTCCGGCCTAATGCAGCTCTAATAAGCCAAAAAACTTAAACCACACTAGGCCAACCTCTAACAATCTCCCAATCACCAATATCCAGCCATCTATTCTCACTCTGATTTCCAATCCAACATTCACAACCTGCTTTTTACCCATTCTACCGTAAACAAACTTTTCCGCTTTGGAGCATTTCCGTACACAGCAGCACAAAATTCGATTTAAAAATTTCAAATTTTAATCATAAACTTTTCACCCAGTAAAAACGATAAATAAATGTTTTTTTAATTACTAAGACAGAATAAATGAACTTTTTTATAAAGATTAATGGTTTAATATTGCATCTTCGGTTTTTTCTCAAATAAACTAATGCTGCTCTTCTCACTTTATGAATAATTAAATAATTAAATCCACTGTAAGAATCCATTTTGGTGCAGATAACAATTTATTTACTGCTTGTGATGTCAATTCTTTGTCTATAACAATTGTGTTTAGAATTGCCACTAATGGAACTATTTAATTAATTCTGACATCAGAATGATTTCTATAGTGACTGATTGATTTACTCTACTTTTCAATTTCAACGACGCAGCCTTTTCGCTGTTCGTAGATACTTTCGGCTTTCACTAGTTCAAATTTCACAAAGTTTAATTTCTAGACTCTCTGAACTTTGCAAGGAAATTTACTCATAGTTTGTTTTCTTTAGCTTCTAATTATTGATTTAAACTACTGTCAGCTAAACTAAGTTTTTTTTTTTTGTATTACAAGCATGAAACAAAACAATGCCATTTTCTATCATTTTCTTTTGAAAATATAAATTTGACGAAATTGTATAATTTTAAGAACTTTCTTTTTTTCAGGTATTTTCTTACCAACTAAGCATTCTACAATACTTTTATCAAACGTTTCAAAAATTATGCATTGCAAATCTCTTTACATACGATAACATATGTGATAATAAGATCACAAATAATTGCCAAGTTTTTTAGACTAAAAAATGAGATAAAAATTCGGAAATATTTTTGAAATGAGAAAAAACTTTTTTCAAATTTTTTTTTTCATTTTCTTTAATTTTCAAAATTTGAAAAAAGTTAAATAAGCAGCCTGTTCAAAAATAATGTTGACTTCAAAGAAAAAAACAAAAGAGATCGAGGAAAGATTATATTGGTTTGTCAATATTTTACTGATCAACAGAGGTAAAATTGAAATGGAAATTGTCTGTTTGTTCATTGAGTCAATCACTTTAAATATTTCAAGTGGGTCATCAGCAAACAAAAATTTTTCTTCCTTCATCTTTATCCATTTTCAGCTCTCTTCTGTTATGCATATACTCATCATAGTGCTCGAACTTGAATCGTGTTGGTCACTTATATTGTCCGCAATTAGTTTACATTTTACCACTTAACGTCAGCCGAATTGTGTACCATTGCTTCTCATTCCATCCTATACAAACTGGTATCGTAAGCATAGAAAGTATTTAGATGAAATCCATCCATCACATAATTAGCAATTTTTAATTAGCATTTTCCATTTAATAATTTATTCATCGAAAATACTGATGAAGTTCAAAATGAGCAGAATATGATGGTCGTTATCTTTAATGGTCATTATCATGAAAGCTATTTGACAGTCATTGTCATGTATTTGATGGTCATTCTCATAAAAGCTATTCATAGTAATCGTTAATGCAACTCGAGAATAATAATGATAAAGAATGCTATCATTAATTATTAGCATTCCTGATATTTCTAGCTGAAGAATTTCTAAAATCGAAATAATGCTACCTTTCCTTTATCAGTTAAAATTATTAAGGGAATGAAGAAGTACGTTGCTTTTTTAAGCAAGTCTTCTTAATTATTTAATGAATTTCTTAATTATTTTACAAATATTTTGAAAATTTATTTTCAGAGACAAATGCTTTGTAGCAATATGCACTATTACGTAATTTTCGTAGTATTTTTTTACACTTTTACAATAACAATTCAGACAAATGAAAATTTCGATAATATAACTTTGGCATTTAGCGACGCTGGCATTGGTAGGTTATGTTTTGATTTTTCGAAAGTAACTATTGAATTTAGCATAGTTTAATTAATAAGTGGATGTATACGAATGCATACGAAAAGTGTCACTAATTAGCTGACAACTTATTAGGCATTTCGCTTTACTGTGAAGAAGGGCTACCGTTATTGTTAGCTGATGATACAGCAAAGAAGTGCCGAGTGGGTGAAAATTTGCATAGCAGTATGTCGTGTCCAGAAAAATTTTGGTGTCATGTTGGTGCGACACAAAGTTCTTCGTATTGTTGTCCAAAAAGCAGAAAAGGTAGAGTTATTTGGTGTGATTCGTGACACGAATTAACATTTGTTGAACAGCAAAGAAATTGGATAAAAATTATGCTTTGCAAAATCTTGGATCAATTTTAGCTTACATATTTTCCGGATCAATTGGATCGATAAATTTAAACATATGAATATTTCAAAAAGGCAACACTGCATTAGTTATGATATGTGAAGATATAATTTGAAAAAATGAAATAAGAGAGCAATTCGCGAGAAAAGCGCCTCAAAAATTTAAGTGAAGCGATTAATTACCGCCTATATATTATTTAACTATTCCAATTTTATTACTTTTATAATCATTAATTACATTTGTGATTAATTACTCAGCAATCAATTGATATCAAAATTACAGTCAAAGAACGCTGTAATTTGGCACCAGCAAATGGTTATGGAAGCGGAGAGCTTCGGAGATTTTGGTATGATTCGAAAAGTTCCACATGTAAACAATTAGCATATGCTGGATACGGTGGAAATGAGAACAATTTCCTTACAAAAATAGACTGTGAAAAAGCATGTCTGGGTAAACCATTACTTACTTTTCCATTTTTCTTGATTTGATTTAAGCATTACTTACTCTTTCGTTTTGAGTAAATTAGCAGTCTTAGGCATTCTATTTACAAAAAACTATTCTCATCTTTTTCATTTGATAAGTTTTTGCTCACTTTTTCTTTGGGATTGGATTTCTACGTAGCTGGATGATCATTGCCTTTTTGCTGGGTAAATCGTTATTCTTTTTTAAATTAGCTTTTGCACTTTTTGTTCTTTATAACTTGTAGTTTCTTTTTTTTAAAGGGAAATAAATCATTACTTCCTTTACTGGCGCTATTGTTTGCACATTTTTTTGGATAAATGATGACTTTTCTTATCGGTAAACAGTTGGGTTAATCTAATTTTAGTCAATACATTGATACTAGATTTGGGTAAATTATCATGGAAAATATGTGAAAAATCAAATTTGAATTAATTTTACCACTCATTTGTTTTTCTGTGCTGGACGATTGGTCACTTTTTTGCTGGGTTAATTTGCTAATTTTTCAGATAAATTATATCTTTTATTTGGGTAAATTGTTACCTCCAACCGTAGAAGTAATTGTTATTTCTCTTGCTTAAATTTTTTGCGTTACTTCTTGCTCTCAATTATTTCACAGCTAAAATATTTCAAAAAATTCCTCGCGCTCAGAATTTTGCATAATTTTAATATAATTCTATAATAGATTTCTATAATCGCTTTCCATTTTTAATTAGATAGTTTATTTAATATAGATTTCAGGTAAACAGACACCTACATCATTATCAACATATAGCTCGTTTGCAAACAAACTTGAAAGTAATCAAAAATTTTCGATAAATGAATCAAAAGGTCATTCAAAGTGCTATTTTCAATTTTTTCTTAAATCTTGATTTCATTTCAATCTGCCTTTCTAAATTCAGTTAAAAAAAATGAAAAGCTCAAAATTACACTTACTTCCCCTTAAAATATTCACCGGTATTTCTAATGTGTTTTAAAAGTTTTACCTGACAGCAGTGGATTTTTTTTAATTTAATAAAAACTTGATCTTAAATTTAACAAATGAAATTAAATTCTCATTTATTCTAGTTCACTTTAATCTTATTTCATTAATGTGAGACATATACGATATTTTATAACTAATGACAATAATTGATGGTCAGTATAGTAGCTTATTTTTGGTAGCTAGCATAAGATTCTTGTTTTACTTCATATTCTATTTGTTTTATATTTTTAGTTGTTGATCTAAATCCTTGTCAGCTAAGTCCAGATCAAGGAACAGGTGTTCTTGGCATTTTATCATCTTTCCGGTAATGTTTTTTAATAACTTCTTCGAATGAAGATATCAACTAAAACTTGTTAATAAATTGTCAATATCATAAACATGTATGTCGTTACAAGAATTTTTTGCCAACTTTACTAGCTGAAATTAAAAATTAAATATTAATTAATTATGCACACTTTCCATCATTAATATCTTTGCAATATGAGAACTTTGCATCTCGAATTTTCTTTTTGTTCAGATGGTATTTTGATATTTCCGCTGAACGTTGCATTCGATTCAATTATTTGGGTTTAGCAGGCAATGCGAATAATTTTGAAACAGATCGTGCATGCCTGGATGTTTGTGGCAATGGTCAGTTTTGCAGAAAGTTTGTTCTGAAGATATTTGGCTAAAAAAGCAAAAAGATTTTCTGCACGTCTTCAAAATTTTCTTTTAAAATTTACTGATCTCGAAAAACAAAAAAACAAAAAAAAAACTTAATGAAAATCAATTAAAAATAATTTATGAATTTTGCTTTGCACCATTTCATTTTTTGTTTAAACAGTTTTTAAAGAAAACAGAAAGTTTTTTTGAATTAATAAAGCAACAAGTAAACAAGTAAATAAGTAAACATACGAGTTAAATAAAGAAACAGAGTAAACAAACACAGGAATCTATTTTTTTCATTGCAGGGAATATTAATGATGTTAATATTTGTTTACTGCCCAAAGTATCGGGTACTGGTCCGTATAAAATTCCTCGCTTTTATTACGATATACGAAATAATGCTTGTAAACAATTTGTTTACACTGGATCTGGTGGCAATAGCAATCGTTTTATTAAACATGAACAATGCTCAGAAACATGTTCAAATTCTAGTAAGAAAAAAATGCTTCATTTTATTAATTTAATGATAAGTATAGCAATATTGATTGATTCTTATTACTTTATCAAATCTTTAATACTTTTTTTGTTTACAGTAATTTAATACTTAAAATTTTATTCGATATAGTATTTTGACAAATCTCAATAACATAAATCTCAATCAATAGGATTACTTGTAACTACAACGACAACAACAACAATCGTGCCATCGCCATTTGTCACTAGTCAAATTGCAAGCGAATCAACATCTAATTTTGAAAAATTCAAGCAATTACAATTTTTGACAACAACTCTGCCGGAGCATACAATTTTTGTTGATCGATTTAAAGGTTTGCTGGATGTTTTGAAATGAACTAACTGCGTAACCGCATTAGACCGAAAGTTTCAGCTGAATCAAGAATGGTGGGAGTAATATTTTAACAAACTGAAATAATGAAATGGATGAAGAAAAATCAAGATAGGACAAAGGTTATTCGTTAATCCTTTATGTCCTAATGAACAGCATTTCTGCAACTGCTACAAGAGGTCTTGAACTAAAATATCATTCAGGTCTTTTATCATCGATAACTACATCGAATTCGAACATTTTGTCACCAACTACTGGCAAACCAAATACTGAAATAACTGCGCCAACAGCGTCACACTGGAATTTATTATCTTCCATCAAAACTGGTAAAATATGGCAACTTGTATATTTAGCGATAAAGTTTGAAATATATCTGTTAATTAATTTTTAATCGAATTCCTTTTTAACTATTTAGAATTACTGCCAAGAACTAACAATTCCAGTGAATATAGCACACAGTTTGGTGAAAATCCCAATGTCCATGGAGCTTTTTCTCAGATAGTAAGCTTTTAAATTTTTAATTAAATCCCTATATTTGCAATGAGATCTAAGATGAAGTTTTTGTCTTCATATATTTATTGTAATATTATGTTTTTCACAAAAAATTAAGACTGAAATTTAAAAATATTTTTTGCAATCGATCATTTCAATTATAATGATCTGAAATTTAATATTTGACCTTTAACCTTTAATTGTATTAGGGTTGCATTAGCTTCAAGGAGATCTGAATTTAAATTTGTCAATTAGTATACCATACATCATCGTTTGTTCAGATGTCACGGAATGCTGAAATCAATTTGAGTGCATCAAAGCACGACGAAATTGCTGAAATTGTTGATGCAATCAGTGAAGCAATCACTGATCCATGTCTTCAGCCACTGCCAACTGGGATTCAATTGCAGTACTGCTCTCCGACTGAATCATTTTGGTGTCCCCGCGGAACTTTTTGTCAAATTGGTTCTGGGCCACAACAAACATTCTGTTGTCCTATAACTGGTGCCTTTTTTTTTCCACAAAAAATTTTGTGTACTATAATTTTTGATATATCTGCGTATGAATCTTATAATTTCAAAATTTTCATTTTTTCCCAAATGATTCACGGAAGTTCTTTTTTTTTAATTTCAAGCTGATAATCCATGTAAGCAAAGGCAAGAAGC
Source organism: Mansonella ozzardi (assembly GCA_029876185.1). Lineage (NCBI taxonomy): Eukaryota > Metazoa > Nematoda > Chromadorea > Rhabditida > Onchocercidae > Mansonella > Mansonella ozzardi. Next base: position 8,738 of record JARVGP010000145.1, read on the forward strand.
CGGAATTGGCCTTACCGGATTAAAACGCTGGTACTATGATGCGAGCGATAATCACTGCAAAGTGTTCGTTTTCAACGGTTTCAAGGTAACAGAACAAATATTTGGCCTATTCACTGAAATGCAGAAAATGCTTGACAAACGAAGAATGTTTAATTAAAATTATACTTGGCTTAAAATCATGAAAGCAAGTCATTATTACTTATTTTTTAATTATCGCTGATTACGCTAAGAATGCAAGTTCGACTGTTTTTCATTCTATTTTGTAAATTTCGTTCCATATTCCAGGGTAATCAAAATAATTTCTTGACATTTCGAACTTGTCAACAAAGTTGTGGCGCTATAAGTCCCTGTGAAAGTGGCGAACCAGAAATCCAAACAAATGCACCGGAACAGTATGCATATTTCTTTACACATATTGTAAATGTGATAAATTTAATGCGATCAATCACTTTATTCATTTAAATTTTTAGCTTCCCTTTCTTCTCAAATTCAAATTCAATGAAATTTTTTAAGATGTTCGCCAGAAGATGTCAATTCATGCCCACAAAGATATTATTGCCGAATTCTGGATGATTTAACAAAAAGTGCTTGTTGTCCAGTTGCTGATCAATCCACGTTTAAATATGGTAGAACTGTGGTACTAAATCCTGTCTCAAATATTAATTCCGGTTCCAGTAGCATATACAACTTGAACAATGGCCGCTCGTTCTCCAATGTCGATTATATCAAGAGCAGAACTGGTGACTTAATTGATAGTAGTAATAGAGCTATTGATAGTGTTCCACCGACTAGACTTATTAGTTATGCTAATGCCAAACCGATTACTTCGAATGGATATCTCGAGACTATCGCCACTGCTGGTATTAATTCGGATGTTAGTCAGGTTAGAGTACCTGATTTTACTGAAACTGGAGCTTTTGTTAATCCTTATTCTATTATGCCTAAAAGTGCAATGACATCTGAATCGATCGGTTCGGGTGCTCCGATATTTTCCAGTAATGGCCCGATTAGCGCTGGTGGCTCCATTGACTCATCAGTTGGCAGTGCCAGAATTTCGAGCGGATTCAGTAATGGGAGGCAAAATTTAGTCCCAAACGCAGAGATGGAAACACCTCGTAAGTTTCTATTTGTCTTTCTGTTATACCACGAAATGATGCCTGTTATACATCTTATGGTAAAAGATAAGAATTATTGATTACTTCGGGAAATTAAAGTCTGGATATCAGAACTGCAGATATGTAATGGTACAAATGCAAATTTCCAGAAAGAGTTCGTTGCTTGCAACCGGTAGCATCAGGAACTGGCACATATAGCTTATCGCGATACTATTTTGATACAGATGCTTCACTCTGTCGACCATTTAGATATTCAGGATTTGGTGGCAATGAAAATTGCTTTGATACAGTTCAGGAATGCCGGATGTTTTGTCCTGGTACTAGAAATTTTAATATTCAAGAACTTTTAAATTAAAATAGCAATAAGAATGTAATATTTCAGGATTGACTGAAAAAATGAGTTCATCAAAAATTTTACTTTTCGAACTCTTTTATTAAATTACGAGATGTCGAAAACAAAGAATAAATTGATCTTATTATATTTAAAGTTTTCAAATTCATAAAATTGAAATTACAGTTAATTGTTTACAGAATATGATAATCCTTGTCCATTTGGATTGCCATATATTAATGAAAATGATGGAAGTGTTGCATTTTGCTCATCCGTTAATCCTTTATGTCCTTCCAATTACTGGTGTCATATAGGTGATAGGCGACAAACATCAGTTTGTTGTCCATCTTGTAAGCTATTTAAATTTTATAAAAATTTTGCCAGAAACCATCAATAGATATGGTACCCGTAGACAAATAATTCATTGGTTAGCTGTGAAACATTAAACAAATGCTTAAAACTTTTCATAATTACTGAAATAGCTATGAGTAAATAATAAATAAATTAATTGAAATTGATCAAATAATAGTTTCATATCGGTCATGATTTTAAGGTCAATTCATTAAGATTAAAATTATATTTTAAAATTCGTGAAAATTTTCTATTGGTTTTGTTTTTCAGTAGCAAATGTAGATGCAATTATAAACCCACAAAGACCGTTACGAAGTTTGTTATCGATGAATTTCATGCCAAGTTTTAATGGTCCTGCTCTGGATATGGGAACTAATCCTGCAGTACATAACGATATGCCTGGAACGATACCATTAGCATGCTTTCAGTCTTTGCTAGAGGGCAGAGGTCAAGCGAAGCTCGCTCGCTATTATTTTAATAGTAGAACAAGAACGTGCGAAAAGTTTATTTATTCTGGAAAAGGTGGAAATCAGGTTTATTTTCGCTCTTTTAATTAATTGATTCTCTCTTAGACATACGTAGACTACAATAGTTCTAATATTCATCATATTCTACTTTTACAAATGGTGCATTGTCTAATTTCTGAAAATTTTGTAAATTTTAGAGGATAAATTATTTCCTATTAAAACTGTACACAAATAAACTAATAAAAAATTTTATTTTAAAATAAGTATTTTTCTTTCATATTTCGAAATTTGCTTCTTGCAATAATTATTCACTCTTGTTTCAACTTCAATAAAAATTTTTCGAATGAAAAACGACGGCCAATGGCCAGATAAATCACTGAGATTGCGCTTATATTCTTTTTTCACATAATTTAAACTTATGAACTTATATTCATCCGAAACATTTTATATTGCGGATCACATTTTGACATATCGATTTTAGAATAATTTCTTGTCAAAGATGGATTGTGAAGAAACGTGTCCGGTATTAGAGAATCCATGTGAAAATGGCCTTCCCGCCATGGGTTCGGAAGGTAATCCAGTATTCTGTGACAATAATACTACCAGTATATGTGGTATCGGCTATTATTGTCATATTGGTGCAACAACTTCAACAACAGTTTGTTGTCCTGCAGGTAATAATTTTTAGATTTGCTTCCAGTTTTTTTTAAAAATTATCGTGGATACCTTTATCTCTTGCAAAGTAGTGTTGATTTTTCGTGCAATAAAGATTCCAATGTAATTCAGTTGGTGATCCCTGTCATATGCCGGTATCCAGCGGGAATGGAAATGCAGTGCTGAATCGTTGGTATTACAATATACAATTACAGAGTTGTATAAACTTTGTTTACAGTGGTCAAGGTGGTAATTCGAATAATTTCCGGACGCGTGAAGATTGCATGAGAACGTGTCCTGAATTCAGGTTTGATTGTATTCTGGTCTAGATTTTCGGATTCAGTAAATAAACAAGATTTTGGCAGCATTTATGGAAAGCAATTATGAATCATTATAAATCAACAATTTGCCATTTTTAATTACTGATGATAATTTATTAAGCTAAAATTTATTTGGTTTTGAGATGAATAGTGGTTATAATAATTGTAGTATCAAATAATACAGCCAAAAATGGACCGGAGAGCTGGCAAATATAACATTAGAATGATCAATCGCGAAAATAACAAATGTTCTTGAAAACTAGATTTATTTAAAACTGAAGTCGAAAAAAAAGTTTAACAAGTTTTAGAAATCCCTGTTCTGTTGGACGCCCACATATCGGCCTGAATGGGCAAATTACACACTGCGGTGCCACTGGACCATCAATATGTCCAGCAACTTACTGGTGTCATATTGGTTCATCTTTGGATAATTCGGTAGTAGCTTATCAGTTTTAAGCAAACGTTCCAAACATCCTGAGATCCTTTATTTCATGTTTTATGATTAAAATATTTAGTAAAAATATTATTTAACTATAAGTAGATAATACAAAAACTACTAGAGCTTAGAACGGAATCTGAATTCTAACTGAGTTTTAGCCGCGTCACACTACCGTAATTCAGGTTTGCTGTCCTGCTACTGGAGTACCATGTGAGCAGAAACTGAAAATAGGAAGTGGTGATGCGGTTTTGATACGATTCTACTACAATTCAGCAACACGTACGTGTCAGCAATTTCAATACTCTGGTCTAGAAGGGAACGAGAACAATTTTTTGACTTTACGTGACTGCGAAGCACGTTGTCCAGGTAACAACTGTTTGTATAAACGGGTTCCTATATTTTAATTCTTTGATCAATTGCAAGTTATTTAAGTATCAATATAATTCGTGTCACATGTGAATGATTTCACTATCGTGAATGAATGTGTTTTTGCAGATGATGCGAATTGTATCACCGAATCATGTTTTTAATGAGAAAAAAAATGCTTCAATTCTATAGTATTGCAAAACTTCAATTACAATATTACAGTATTTCCAAGCTTCAATTACAGTATTATAGTGTTGCCAAACCCTTGTGGACTTGGACAACCACAAACAGATGAATATCAGAATCCAGTTACATGCAGTGCTGCCGATACTAGGCCTGTTATTGATTGTTACCGTACCATATTTGCCAAAATTTATTTTTTCATTAATAAATTTTGAAAATTATGTTAGCAAATCTAGGAAATACTTGAAGACTTATGAAAAACCTGATTTTGCCAAGCATAAAATGTAAGTTTTAGGCAAACTTAGGCTTAATTAAAAAACTTGCCGATGCATGCATGATCTTTATATTAGTAATTGTTTTTGCAGTGTCTGTAATGTTGGCTATTTCTGTCATATTGGTGATACAGAAGAGACGACGATTTGTTGTCCAGGAAAATCCAATGATATTTGCAATGAACCACGTGTACCGGGAACAGGTCAAGCGCACTTGAATCGTTACGCATTTGCGCCATTAACTAGGCAATGTTTACCATTTATTTATACCGGTTTGGGTGGAAATGAAAACAACTTTTTGTCACGAGCAAGCTGTGAAGCTACATGTTCTGGTTTGTTATATTTGGTTTAAAATTAGAATTCTCTATTTTGAAATTTTTCAAAAACTTTTAAATTCATTTATGAATGCCTATATCACTTTTAAAATGATTTTCAATTTTTTAAATCAATTTTAAATTTATTGTTATAATGTCATGTCAATCATCTTCTTACAAACATTGGTTGAAATAAATTAAAATTGAATTTCAAGCTATAAAACTTTGCTATTTGGAAAATTTTCAGTAATTTCAAATCCATGTGCAGACGGTGAACCAGCAGCAGGAAGTGATGGACAGTATCTGATTTGTTCAGCTAGTGGACCTAATATTTGTCCAGTTGGATATTGGTGTCATGTAGGTGCCGATATTGCTGCTTCTTTGTGTTGTCCTGGTGGTTTGTTTTTCATTAAAATAAAAAATTGTTGAACTAAATTTTCTAAAAGATTTCTCTAAATTTTTTTGACTATTGACTTTAACACTTAATAATTTTGTAATTAACTTAACAATTTTATAACAAACTTGATGGAATAATAACTTGGAAATAAATTTTTGCATCATTATTCAATCTTAATAAATTTTAGCTCAAAATGCATGCCTTCTACCGCTTGCGGAAGGTAACGGAAAAATAGCAATTCCTCGGTGGTACTTCGATCGCCGTTTACGTCGATGTGATACATTTACTTATACCGGTTATGGTGGTAATCAAAACAATTTCCAAACATTGAAGGAATGTCAGGAAAAATGTCCCGAATTAGTGTAGGCGTTTTTTTGGTATTTAATTTGTCCTCAAAAAAACCCGATCTTTCATCTTACAATTCTAATTAAATTATTAGATACAAAAGTAATTAAGAGGCAAAAACATCAACTTGTTCATTCATCGTATGACTTTCACTGCTATAAATTTTTTTTGATTTTTTTCTTTCAAATTTTTTTTCTTAAAATGAAAAAGCTTTACAGAAATCCATGTTCAATGGGTGATCCAGCCGAATCCTTAGACGGTAACATTTTGCAATGTTCTGTACTGCATCCTCAATGTCCAACATCATATTTTTGTAATATTGGTGCAACACCTGAGACATCAGTTTGTTGTCCATCTTTTGGTCAACCTTGCCTATCACCATTGGCTTTAGGAACCGGAACTGCTTCACTTAGCAGGTTTCTTTCAGTTCTTTTTTCTTCAAGTAAACCGATATTGCCATTCAATATTCTTGATTCACTTCTACCTTTGTAAAAGTTTTTATAAATGAGGTGTGTTTGTTTGGTTCTTACATTTCAATACTACTTTAATATTTTTCAGATGGTACTTTGATCAAAATTCTCGACAGTGCCTTCAGTTTATATACGCCGGTCTTGGTGGTAATGAGAATAATTTCTTAACAGCTGAAGCTTGCATGCAAAAATGTCCAAGTAAATATCTTTAATTAATTTTCTATTAATTGATTTATGATTATCCTGATTTAACGAAAATGAAAAAGATTGGAATTGTCAATTTTGGTTTCAGAAATCAAATTTGCAAAAAAAATTTTTCAGAATTTTAATAAAATTTCAGTTCGCCGAAATCCATGTCCATTAAATGATCCTATGATAAGTAGAGATAATCAGCTAGCATCAGCAAAATGTAATGTTCGAAATGGTTATTCCTGTCCACCAACTTATTGGTGTCATATTGGCGGTGATCCCGATACCACGGTATGCTGTCCTGCAGGTAATAATACGTTATGATAATTAGATAATACCTGAAATTATTCAAAAAAAGAATCTTTTACAAATTGACAAAAACTGTACCAATGTCAAAATTTTTGTAATTTAGCTTTTTCGGATCCCTGTCAGTTACCATTATCGCAAGGAATTATCATCGATAATGGACCATATACCCGCTGGTTTTATGATCGTATTTCTGGTTCTTGCAAGCCGTTTCAATATGCTGGCATTGGTGGTAATCAAAATAATTTCTTAACAAAAAGTGATTGTGCTAAGCAATGTCCAGGTATGAGTGCTATTGTATACTAATATTTTGCCACTTTTGGCTTAATTTGACCATACCGCCTACAAGTTTAATTATGTTAAAAAATGAATTATTATTTGTTCGGCATATTTAAGAAAATAGAAAACTTCTGTTTTGGAAATTTATTATTATTTCACAAATTTATCATATAAGACTGATTAAGCTGTTAATTTTAAATTTACAGAAGGTAAATCTTTTGCTATCATATCACCGGTATCATCATCATCATCTCGATCATCAAATTTACTAGTTGTCTGTCCAGTAGGATTACCGTATCAAGATAAGCATGAAATAATTCCTGTTCACTGTTCCATTACCAATCCATGCCCTGTTAATTATTTTTGTCACATTGGAGCCGATATATCAACAACTGTATGTTGCAAAGTTACCAGTAAGCATTGGAATTCATTAAATATTATTTCCGTAATGCTTGCGAAAATTATTTAGTCTTAGAAAAATAGATGAATTTCAAATATCAGCTTAAGATTACTGTAATTTTTTCCATTTTATTGCTTTTATATTTACTACGCCGTTTCAAAACTGATCCGTTAAAAGTGAGAAAAAATGTCTTTAAAAAAAAAAGAAATATATAATTATAGCATTTCAAATTGTTGATAAAATTTGGAAAAATTTTTCAGCACTTCTTTCACCATGTAGTATTCCGGTGCAAATTGGTCATGGATTGGAGCATATGACGCGTATATATTATAATGCTGCACTTCGACAATGCATACCATTTATTTATTCTGGAATGGGTGGAAATGAAAATAATTTTTTGACAGTTCAAGAATGCACCAGGAAATGTTTAAATGACCAATCAAATGATATACAATATTTTGATGATGGTAAGTTTCTAGGAACACTAGAATGATGTGCTGAAATAAAATGATTGGTTAATTTAAAAAACAATGTATGACAAGAGGAGCAATGATTTGTTGACCTCAAGGTTGAACTCCATCTGTTGTTGCTGTTGTTGTTGCTGGTGTTATTCAGGACACAACATAGTGGTGAGATACCAATGATCATCTGACTATCCCTCCTTTATACTACTGTTTTTGGGTGGTACAGAAGTTGCATCATATAAACTAATCATTTATAAGAAAAATAAATTTGATCACTTATAAATGGATCATTTGTTACAATTTTGATCCAGAAAATCGGTGTAGAAACTGCAATTGCACATTAGTGTTTCGTAAAGCAGATCAAAAATTTAGTTCTTTCATTGAGCAATCCTTAAAATAAAATAAAAAAAAAAATTCTGACGACATAACATAAAAAGAATTGTTAATACTGACCAAATTTCAGGATTTTGTTCCGAAATCATACTTTTAAATTTTATTTTTGTAGAATGACATGAGTAATAGTAGCATCATAAGATGTTTTACACTAAATATCAATGATTAGATAATCGAGATAGTTTTAAGTTAAAGTATCCAGAGAAAAGCTAAGCAAAGGAAAGATTGGAAGATAAAGAGAATGAAAATATGCATATTTTACTGCTACTAATATCATTAATGATATTAATTAGCATTATCAATTTGTTAAGAACAAATTATCATACTTTTTTACAATCGTTAATTACAAAAAATTAAATTCAAAAATTTTACTTTCAAGCTTTTTCATCACTAAATATTAAGGTCTGATAGGAAATCGTGAAATGAATTGCAATCAAGCAAATGGAGCAGATTTCAGCAGCGTACGTAATAATTTTTCAATTGAAAATACAAATGACAGATATGAAATAGTAAGTAAAATAATCAATTAACTTTATAATACTATTTGGCGAGAAAAATTTTTCTCCAACTAATCACTATTATAACTTTTCAATTATTAGAGTAAGTGATAAGTGAAAAATTATTGTTAATTACTGAGTAGTAATCTAAGCTTAATTTTAGCAATGCAGTTTCCAGAAGCTTCATCATCATGCTGTAAATGATACCACAAAAACGAACGATATGATTTCTCGGAATAATTCAACGTCAACCATAATTGTATCAGCAAATGAACAAAAACCATTGATTAATAATATTACTACAAAAGTTTAACGATAATTAAAAATCAAGAGAACATTAGAAATTACAATAATAATTATGTATTCAATATATATATATATATATATATATATGTATACAACTGTTGCATCGCAAATGAAATTAATTGTTACTAATTTCAATACAATGCAAATTTTATTCCGGAAATAATGAAATCACGCATTTTGATGGTTGCAAAATTTAAATTTTATTAAATGTTTCGGTCAAATAAAATAAATTTTGATAAAAATAAAATGAAATTCAAACGGAATTGATTTTCCTTTACCACATCATTTTTACGTGATTTCAAATGTCTTCTGCAAAATTATTTGAAAACAATACCTTATTCCTTTTTTGTGTTTCAAATGTAAATAAACCAAAAAAAAACAGAAAAAAGAAAAATTCGCGAAGAAAAAAGTTGAGAAAAGAAATAAAAAAATTGAAGAAACACATAAACAAGGAATTATAATTCTCTTTTTCGAAATAAAAAAATGAAGCCATGTCAATCATGATATGACAAAAATTTTTGAAATGTTTTCTTCAAGCTATTCTCTTCCTAATTTGCTTCGAATTTTCATTGTCAACTTTAATGTTTTTTTTCTTTTAAATCTGTCCTTCTTGGAGACATTATCTTTATTTCTAGATGTTAATGCTACGTTCTTCCACAACTTTAAATGGAAAATTTGTTTATAGTCGTGTGTCTTAGTGGGTACAGTTAATTAATTAAATCATTCAGCAACTTGCAATGAATGGCAAATTCAAAAGAAAAAAGGGAAAAAATTGACTTGATTTTTCAGCAAATCTTCATTTTGCGAATTAATTTTTCGTTAAATTTTGAATCCTTCCAATTTTGTTTCATCTTAAAAACTAGAAAATAAATTCATTCCAGAAATTTTGAATCTTTCGTTCCGTCATCTTAAAGACCGGAAAACAAATCCACTGATGTATCCCTTAAGAAAAGCAATTTTTTGGTCCTTCTTAAAAAAAAAAAATATTTATGTTTTGGTCGATTGCTATTATAACGATGCCCTAATCATGCAGCTTGCATTACCTGTATTAAGAGGCCATAATCAGAAAGGAATTTTACGACACTGAACAATTGACTGGTTCGGATGAAAATACTAACCGTGACTGAATTTTCACTACTTTCGAACTGCTTATATAATAAAAGTTTGTTTGCAACAATTCCACATTCACATCGAAATAGTAGAAATTTTTTGGAATATGTCGACGTCCTTAAGAGTATGCTGATCCCTCATATAATTTGTATTAAGCAAGAGATTGGTTAAATGTTGCGGGATTTCATTTGAATAGATCAGGGAATGTGAGAGTTAGCTAAATGGCTGATCTCACATGCTATTTCTATATTTTATAAAAATATTTTGGTTTTTTTGAAAAATTTTCGATTGAAGAGATAAAGATCCTTGGAAATGAGAAAGAGAGGTTACCCAAAATACTTTGTTTAAATGGACTGCCAATATACTTGAAAATTTCGCATCATTCAGATGATGCGAAATTCTCTTTTCTTGGAACTTACTTCGACATCGCTTTTTTGGTTACCAGTATTTTCAGCTCACAAACATTATAACTCTTGAGTTTGTTTATTTCCATACCTTTCTAAAATCATACTCGCAATGTAATTCCATTCGAATTGCAATATTCAAACTGCTGAGATTTCCTGATAGCTCCACAAGCAACATTTTATTTTAACTTAATGTCGCTTCAAAATTTTTTTTACCACTCTCTCCGCCTATGCTAACTTTTATTTAGGTTTCATCTAAATTAACTGAAATCAAATTAAAATGATATTGCATATCAGAAAATTTTTTCACTTAACTATATTATGGGAAAACGAAATCCATTACGAGCGTTGATTCAATAAAGTAATGTGATATTTTCAAGCACAATATTGAAATAAAAGATGATAACACGATAGCAGAGAAGATAAACAATTCATCATCACTATAAGCACACAAAAAAGCATCTTTGACGTGAACAATTCTTTATCTGGAAATGTCCTTAACAACCCTTGACCACATAAATGTGACAACTATTTGAAAGCATTCTTGACGTGCTCATGCAGCTTAATAGCTTAAGAAATTATTTTGTTGTCGACGAGACTTTAATTAACAAATAACTTTAATTAATAAATAGTGTGATCAATTTTGTTCAACAATTTCATTTCACATCACCGAATTTCATGCGCATAAATAACCTAGTTTTCTCATTGGCTATCAAAACGGTAATAACTTTGTCTTAGCTTCAGTGTTCATGCTCCAAGCAAGTCGATGACGAATAACATCTGTCAGTTCCACGACAAAAAGTTTATTAATCGGTACAGGTAAAATAATATTAACGGTGTTGTTGTTGCAAAATAATAATTAAAGCAAAATTAATTCAAAGGTAGTTTTCGTATCATTGATGTTACCTTTATCTTGAAGCCTGTTCAGCAAAAGTTCTTTATTTCTTTTGCTGCAATCAGCCGTTGCTTTTTAAGATTACATGAAAAGTATTTCAAATGGAAACACTTTTTTTGCAGTAACCGGTAGGAGAGCCTGATGAATCACGATAAGAAAAATGTTTCTGAAACATTAAAAAATTTGAAAAGACATTCGCCATTGTCATCGAACATTTGTCCAATCCTAGTTCCAAAAATATCATTGACATGTCTCACAGATCAGGATATTCATAAAAAGTCGACTTTCTACCTTTTTCTTACACTTATTTCAATCGCTTTTAAATTTCTACATGTGTAAATTCTGCTTACTTGTAATAATTTTTGACAGTTATGAAATTAGTTGACAAATTTCAGTCTGCCCATAAATATGATTTCAACATATAAATCGACATTACTGAGCATATAAGTTGACATTGTAAAAGTACGGTCTATCTTGATGGGATTGAAATTATGATAAATTTATAGCAAACATATTAGATAAAACAACCATCATTTGTCTATGTGCCTTTTTTAATTAATATTTGAAATTAATTTAATATTAAAGAATCTCTTATTTGAAAAACGAAAAAAACGAAAGAGGGAAAGAGGCGGCAAGTATTAAAACTATGATAAAATTACTAACATAAAAACCTTGAAGGACCCTCATTCATTTGACTGACGAAATTTCTTATTGGAAAAAAAGATTTTGAAAAATGGAATGGGAATCAAGAGTATTTACTTAAATTCATGGTGAATCAATGAACAAACAATTTACGATATTTCTCAAATTTAAAGCACAGATTAGGTGGAACGAAAATAACATATTGAAATAAAAGCAAATAATACAAGGACAAGTTACCGATCGAAAAACCGGAAATGTGCTGGATGGTAAAGACGACGAATGACATTGTCATGTTTATAAGTTAACATATTTATTTAAGCTAACTTTCTTAAGTAACAAACAACAGCTGTTAAATATCTGCGATTCTTGATATTCTCTTCATTTTCCTTCTCATTGTTTTTTGTACTTGTTTTTTCTCTAATTTTTCCGTCAAAGTGTTAAAAAAATAAAATTCCGTAAAAAAAACTTTGTATTATTTACTGTTTCCTTGTGATCTTAATGCGGGTTTTCATAATATGATGAATTTCACTTCATGCAATTTTCATTTTAAAAAATCCAAGTGAAATTTATCGTCTCCTCTTTGTTCAAAATAACCACGAATCTACAAATCCGGAAGAAAATCTTAAAATAATGAATAAAACCAATTTTAAATTTTGTTTTTCAATTTTTTCAATCATCTCTGTCCCTTTTTCCAAAATAACCGCGAATCTACAATTCCGAAAGAAAATCTTACAATAATGGATAAAATGAATTTTACTTCTTGCAAGATGCCCATTGAATTGCAAAAATATTTTCTTTTCAGAATGCATTTGATACCAACACTTTTCTTGTCACTATTGACTGGTATAATAACAACAGGTATATCAAAACCTTACTGTCCATTTTACTCACAATTCTATTGCAAACAATGACTTTCAGAAGTTGCCAAATTTCATTTATTCCTCAAATTTGTCTATAAATAAATATCTTTAAAAATGTTCATTCAATTATTACATATATATTTATTTAGTTTAAGAATAAAGTTAAATATTTGACAATTAGTTGGAATTTTAAGTTATTCATTAATGATTGCTTCCAGATGCTACTGCAATTACTGCATATGAAAAATATGGTTCGTTTTTAACTTCTTTATCTTTATCAATATTTTTAAAGACTAGGTTTTGAAATTTTGTTAATTTTAAAATGGTCGGTGATATTTTTGAAATATGATTCTACATTTTTGAGGATCACGTTTTGATCAAGTATTGAAGCATTGTCCAATGGGCGATAAGCCGTTGTTAAATGGTTTTCGGTGTTTATCGAACTCACAGTGTCAGAATATCTATCCAGGATCTTACTGTTATGAAGGAATTTGCTGTCCAGATGGTTCAGGTGATTCGAAATTTTCCTACATTTATTCACTATGTAGAAACTATGCAAATTCATTGTTTCAATGTTACGGTTTTACTTGTTTTTGCTACAGCAAACTTAGTTCCATATGGTGGATACTGTACAATGACAATGCAATGTAGCACAGTTGGTGCGATATGCATTTCACATATATGTCAGTGCCTAAGCGACTCACAATACAATGGTCATTCATGTATCGCAAGTAGGCTTTTTTAATCAAGAATTTTAGCTTGACCGTATTCTATGAATTCTTAGCGTGAAACTATGGCATGTAAGATGCTTGATCTGAAATCAATCGCTTTATAAAGATGACCAAGAAGTAGAAATATATGGCGTAAGAAAAGTCTGCTGCCTAATGTACAACTATTCATATTAAAACTTTGGTTTGAATATAAAATACAATATTTTGTAGCTTTGCCTTCACTTGACATCATAATATTTGTTCCAGCTCCAAATCTTTGTCCAGTAAATCAGATTTCAATAAAAGGAAAGTGCTATCGAAAGGTCACTCATGGTTTTCTGTGTAATTACACTCAACAGTGCGGTTATATTGGCGCTTTTTGCATTGATGGAATTTGTCGTTGTCAAATGGGTTATACTTTTGATGGACGCAAATGCATTTCGCATTCTAAGAGTTAGCTTTGAGAATAGAATTAAGCTTGTTTAATTAATGTGTGCACAGCTATCATTATTTTATTTGATAATTACTATTTTATGAACTGCTTTATATTAATAACTGTTATGACTTATGGCAAATTGATTTGACAGCAGTTATGGAACGATGAGAGAAATGAAGCTATAATTAATTATTAGAATAAGGCAAGCGGCAATAAAGCAATGATGCTGAAGCGCTGAATGAAATATCACGAGTAATATTAGGATGAAAAAATTAAAAGAACTTGAAATTAATTTCATTAAGCTATTGACAATACCATTTTTACTCAGCAGCTAGAAGCTATAAATAAATTTCAATCATAACCTATCAAGTAATAATAAGTCGATATTTCAATAGCTTTTTGCCTAGTCTGTTCACATTGCTGCAAATAAAGACAAGTAACATTTTCGTTAATTTTTTCTCGATTTTTGTTTTTGCTTTTTTTTTTTGAGAATTTCAGTTTGTCCTGGAAATCAGATAGCCATTGGTGGACATTGTTATCCATTTGCTCGATTAGGTGAAACATGTATGTACAGTGAGCAATGTATCGACAAATGGATTCGACCACTCATGTGCCTCAATGGGATTTGTATGATCCGAATGGATGACGATACTTCAAAACGTAAGCTTAACAATTTTGTTATTTGCTCATTTGAATTTTTGAAGCAAGCATTAGCAAAAATATAAATTGTGATGAGCAAAAGTTAAGTGATCTAAGAGATGATGATCATGAATGATCTCTTTTCCTTCTTCTTTTTCTTTCATCAATCAATTAACAGTGTCAAGCAAATTCGAAATTCTTTTTTTTTAAAAGTAAAATGCCATGATCGACGAGCTGAAGTGGAATATGTGAATGGTACCGCCAAGAATTGTTTATACACTCCCTGTACCGTTGGTTACTTTTGCGAGTACAATGAATCCCAGAATGACGGTCAATATATTTGCTGTGGTGCTAATGCAAATAATATTTATGGTTTGTTTCTATCCAAAATTTGTCAAAAAAATCAATAATTTAAGTTATCTTCATGTTTTCATTGAATAATTAAATTACCTTCACATTTTCATTGATGAAATGTGAAAAACTTAATTAGTTCATTAATTAGTTCTTGACGGATAGTATTAAAACATTAGGTTTTATATCTAAGTTTGGAAATTTTGGGAAATTTGCAACAATATATCAATCTATTCCAAATGACATCGATGTTTCTAAAAATTTTAGGAAAAGTAAAACAATATCCTGGCACGAACAAGCCAATAGATTGTTCTTCAATTAATGGTTGTCCATTTATGGATACACCTAACTGCGTCATGTCCTATCGTTATGGTTATAAAGTGTGCTGCTCAACAATAAATTGTTGATAAGCTGTTAAATGTGACAGCAAGGATCTAAATAAGTTTGATTAAAAAGTGATCGAAATTATTGAAGTGTCATATATTCTCACTTATTCTCACACCACTTATTGATTATATGAATATGCATATTTTATGTAAAAATTGTAGAAAAAAGTAAGCTTCGGAGACTAAGTGTTTTGCTTACAAAACTGTTATGTCCGTATACTGATAACTGCAATGTGAGAAGCTGAAAGATGAACAAGTGAGGACTGATCAAGTTGATATACTTGATAGCTTAATTGGCAAAAATTGATTCTCTTTTTCTGAATTTCGAATTAAGAATTATTTTTTCCTTCATTTTCTCACAAAGTACTGGAATAATTCGATTTTCATCTGACATTATTAGCCTTGAAATTGTTCGATTTCCATATGACATTACCGAAAATACGTATTTTTTAAAATTTCCAAACGTCAGCAAAATGAACAATGTATGTAGTAGTATTGAAATTTAGATACATCGGAATGCAGTTCGACCAATTTCTCATGATTACAGACTGTAATTTCATTAATTTATCAAAATTACGCGATTATAATTAGGCCATTTCTATTAGTATTATCTTGGCCTAGCTATAAAAAAATTTCAATTAAGCATTTTACACCACTGAAATATATCCAATGCATATAAACTATTTAATGATTAGTCATCCAACTGCTTTTTAAGTTTTTAAGTTGGGAAGAAATTTTTGTTGAATTCTGAGATCTTGGTAATGGAAAAACCATGGCATTACAGTAAATCATTCGGATTTATAAACGCAATGCAGTAAATCATTGGGAATAACGAAAGCATTATAGTAAATCATTGGGGTTAATTCCTGTAATAATGTTTCAAATTTCACACTAATATTCTCCAAAAAATGTATCAGTTCACGAAAAATTGCATAATAACGATCAAATTTCTTGAACTTGAGAGACGAATTATTTTATTTTTACCAAAGGCAAAGGTCAATCATTGTTTCATTATTGATTTTCATTTATATCATTTCTGAACTTCATTCGAAACATGTTCTGATAGAAGAACGGACAAAAGCACGAAAAAATAGCTTAGGAAACATTTAACAGCATTCTTTTCCTACGTAAAAAAATCAATTATCTGAATTTTAAAAATCAATTACCTGAATTTTAAGTTTTATTACTAAAACTGCTAGTTACTGCCATTGGAACAACAACGCTGTGATATTATTAAACGTATCATCAATAGTAGAACGGCAGCGAAGAAAAAATGAGTGGTTGAAAACCAAAGTGAAAATACGAATTTATAATTTAATAAATAAACAATAAATTGGCCCACACTGTGAACTGTTTTAAATCTCAGTTTAACGCACTATTTAAAATTACTACAAATACATTCGAACAAAATTTCCAAGAACTGATATTTTTTAAAGTTAATAAATGAAGCAAATTACCCTATTTTTTGATATATTAGATGATATGACTGGAATTTATAAAAGACCAATCATCCTTTCATCTCTGCTATCCCTATGCATTCCAAATTCTCTATATTGTATACTGTTCGATATTCTTGATTAATTCACTAATGAATATTTGGAACTGTCGAGTGAAAAATCCCGAGAAATTAGAAATTGCCGTCATAGCATCATTCTTATGCATCAGCTCACACTATTCATACTGTCTAAACACTGTCGTCATCTTGGAAAATCCTTAAAATTTTCAGTTTGTAAAACTATTCTTTAAAAAAAAAAGAAAGAAAAAAGAAATAAAGAGGACGAAGTTTGCAATTATGCGAAATTTCTGGATAATTATTAATATTATTATTCATTTAACCTTGACATATCTCTCTTCACCATGTGCTTTACTGCAAAATTTTTTCCTCCGTCACATTTGTTATTTGAAAATTTCAAGGATGACAGCAATTTTTTCATCTTTTTTTTGAAAAAATCATTTTCTTTTACTTCAAAAAATTGAATGATTTCACAGGTGGGTTCTTCTTCGATATACTGTTTGATTATAATAATAATAATAGCAATTAACTGCTGACAGTAATGGCAAATTGTTGTTTGACAAAATGTTGCATTTGATATATTTGGAGTATTTTTTTTGCAATTGCCAAATTAATTTTATTATTATCTTTTTAAGATAAAATTTTATTAGCGAATTCTTTGAAATTTTTTTCACAATTATCAAATTATAATATAGCAATAATTAATTGAAGTAATTTATGAAATTACTTTCATTTGAAATGTGCGCCTGGATGGAATAAGTGTTAATAAATCCGTCAAGTGATAACGATAGAATTGTGGAACAGAAAGAAAATAAAAGCTGTCAAAAACTTTTAACGGATATTCAATTTGATATGACCAAGCATACTTCCAGTTGGTCAATTACAAGTAGTTATTGAGTGACAAATGAGAATAAAAAGGAAATCAATCGTCATTTAAAACCGGATTATTAATACCATTAATTAATCAGTTATCATTTGGTCTCTAATTATAGTTCATAAAGTTCTGCACAAAATGTGGTTGTATTGGTTTTTGCTGTTTTGTAAAAAATGAATTTATATTTTTTTTAAGAAATTGGAATTTGAATCTAAATTAATAAATTTCTGAAATGCAGCTGACTTGTGTTAATAGACTCTTTAAATTTTTTAGTTATATTAGAATGAAATATAATAATCTTCAATAAACTATTTCACTTTTTCTGAATCAAATCTAAAAAAATTCTATTGAAATCCTTTTTTTTTTCAACATCATTATGTAAAATTTTTTTCAACATCATTATGTAAAATTTTTTTCAACATCATTATGTAAAATTTTTTTCAACATCATTATGCATTTTTGAATTATGCAGCAGTTTTTGAGTAACAATTCATAAAACTCAAAAAAACTAAGAAAATTCTTTACAACTGAAAATCTTGTTTTGTTTCAGTAGATTTATAAAAAAAGATCTAGATGACCTTAAAACCGAATCCGTTACAACGAATGATGATCAGAGTTTGATATGAAATTGCATTGACACAAGAACAATTTTCTAGACCTAGTTATTGTATATCTGATAAAGATAGTAGTGCTACAATATACAGTATTGAATATAATGATTTCAGCCAAATAAACTGTGATTGGCTTAGACAGGCATAATTTTTTTCGTGGATTTCAGTTATGAAATATTTCAATGAAATATTTATGTCAAACAGGAAAAATGACAAAAACCTGATGAGGAATTAGTAATTTGAGAAATAATTAATACGAAATTCAAATGACAATCATCACAATCAAAATCTCTCAGCGGTTTTTAATATTATTATTCGCTTCTCTATTTTTTCGTCACTTTTCTTTCTCACTTCTCTAATTTAACAAATTCATAAGAAGCTGCAATGCATTTGAATAATTTCGAAATTTAGCATTTAAGAATGAAATCTGAGATAATAATAATTAATTGGAATAATTCTTCTGAAAGCATTTGATTGGGTGAAAAAACGGAAATAAAACAAAATCAAATAGAATTTCACTTTGGAATTTAATAACATTCTCTTTAAATTTATATGATATTATATTTAGGATTAATTAACTATCCCATAGTTAATAAAATGTCTATTTGGCTCATTTTCATCCGATAATTTTGTTTATTTCATTTTCACTTTTTTTTTACTAAATTACTTTGCTTGTACGTACGTATGAGTCTCGTATGTGTCTTACTGATTTCGAGA
The DNA here is from genome assembly GCA_029876185.1 of Mansonella ozzardi. NCBI lineage: Eukaryota > Metazoa > Nematoda > Chromadorea > Rhabditida > Onchocercidae > Mansonella > Mansonella ozzardi. The sequence continues at coordinate 27,744 of JARVGP010000145.1, forward strand.
AATGGTAATCAGAATCATCATTCTGCTTTTTTCAATTATTTAATTTGTGAATTTTTTCATCTGAATAAGAGCATAACAATCACTACGGATTACTTTCCACCTTCTTATCATAGCATCTCTATTGTCTACTGATATCTGATGCTTGTTTGTGTGTTTTGTCCTGTATAATCAACGCTATGAAAAGATATATATAAGTTGATCAAATCAACTGACCAAAGATCAGTTGATGAAAGCGTGCTGCGTAAATATTTTTAAAATTCATTTTTAAAATTCTTTTATGTGAAAAATGAAAGGATTGAAACGATCTTCTAATATTTGAAATTTGAATTCAGCAGCAACACAGTTGATAAAGTAGAACTGCAATAAAATTAAAATGACGCATTGATTGATTAGTTGAGTGACTAATTTTGATTTTTGTTTCTATAAATGTATTTGAAATGGATTAGTCGAAGTTAATTATTTGCAAAATTAGCAAAAAATTACACTGAAAAATGTTTATTAAATAGAAGAAACTGCTTTTTTAAATGTTTTTTAATTTAAAGTTTTTTTTAAAAATGACTTTCAAAATTTTTAAACAATAAATTTGTTATCGAAATATTTGCAGTTCAAAAAAATTTATCGAAAAACATTCAAGTTATGCTTAAAACTATTCTTTATTATTATTTTCTTTTCTTAGTTATCAAAGTTTTTTAACTTTATTATTTACTGATAGCCCTAGTTCTCGTTAATTTTAGCTTTTGAAATTCGAAAACTATTAATTGAGCTTTATTAAGTTGTAAATGAAAAATGCTTTGTATTAGAAAACTAAAACTTTGCTAGCATGAGCTAATGAATTTATAGTTCCTGAACTGTTTTGCAAAAATTTTTTAGAAAAATTATCAAACTGTAGTTGGAAAACTAAATATTTAAATGTGTAATGTTATATAATCATATCATAAATTTTTTTTTTATTTTGAAGCAACTAGTACAAACCTTGGATTATAACGAAGTGATAGTGGTCAGTTCCTGTGGTCAGTGAGATTGAAATGAACACAAAGAGAAGGATATACCGAAAAATACCATGAAAATTCAGTAAATCCGATAAAATTACTATGTTGTTTTGAATTGGCCCAAATCTTTTAATTGGAAATTTTTACCAGTATTTTTATTGATTTTATATATCATTTACATACTTGAAAACATTCATTAAATTTTTTTCCATTTAATGCCCATCGTAGAAAAATAATTAGGAAAAATTATGTGCGTTATGTTTTTTTCTTCATTTGTTTGAATTTGATCAAATTTCAAGCGAAAAAAAAGATTTGATTCGATACTTGAATTATAACCAAAACTTTTGGCAATTAGTATATCTGCTAATTAATTTGGATTTCAAACGGAAATTTAACGATAATACCAAAAAATTATTGATGCTCTTGTCATTAAAGTCGACACTTCACTTTTTTTGTTAGAATCTATTTATGTTTTAAATAACGTCATCAGAAAATTAAAAAAATTTTCATTCATTAAAAGATGCTTCAGCTTAATTTTTCAAATTTTTTTCAATTTATAAAAGATGGAAAAACTTATTTGAAATTATTGTTTTAATTATGATTAATCACCTTTGCAAAGGCTGAGTTACTATCGCAGTAATATTAATAATAGTAAATGATACGATATGAAGGGAATGCACGATGCTTATTTTATCGAAAGACTATGAAATATTAAAAGTATATGAAGCAGAAAATTTTAGATACTTTTTGAGGTTGAAAAATAGTATTTCTTTGCCAGCGATAATGATCTATGCTAGAAGATGATGAAATTTTCAATTCCAAATATCCAAACATTCAACTCATTTAGTTTTTATCACCGAAATCAACTTTAAATTTCAAAATATGAATCGAGATGGTTGAATATTCTTGCTAAATTACTTAAATATCACAGTTTATCCGTTCTTCAGCTGAAATTTAGCCAGTGATCTGCAATAATAACTCAGCACTAATGACAATAGACGTTTCAAGACGATAATATACTCACATTAAGATTTGTCAACAGTTTTTCTGTTACATTATTTATTCATTTACTATTTTGTTATTGAAAATTTTCAAAATTTTTCAAATTAATTTCGAAAAAGTCAAATAATCGTTTTGCAAACAAATTTAATCTTTGGATAGCTATTTTTATTCGAATTCATTTGTTGTCTCTTTTCAGCTCATCAGCTATTTAAAATCGTTAATTATTTAATTCAAATTTCTTTGGATCAAAATTTATGAAACATTTTAAAAAATCATTAAAATACAAAAAATATCGAAATTGTTACATTTCTTTTTGAGAAGTATATGAAAAAAAAAAGTACCAACAAATATAATACTGCACTGGAAATCCATAATGCTATCGTTTTTGCAAGCTCTTAAAACGTTATCTCCGAAACTTTATAGTCAAATTTTATACTTTTCCAATTGTATTCAAGGACATTGCTTGTTAACTTTCCCTTAATACCTAGTATTCAGCCAAAAAATTTAATGCTTGGGTTGTTGTGCTGAAATTTAACCTTCCCTTATTCTGTTTCGAAAAATTTTATCTGACCTTTTCGATATTATTGCTAATCATAAAAGAATTCTCAATTCAATTAAGACTTTTCGTAATTCTTCAATTTTCCAAACTAATGCTATCTGATCAATTTAGCAGTGAATAGAATTTTCAATTCCTTTCTATCAAATTCTTTATTCAATTCATCTATTTCATGAAGATTTTTAATAAATCACAAAGTCTAGCACTGTTAATGATATCTTTTTTATTCTCATTATCACTCATTATTCACCGTTATCATTCATCCCATGTTATTATTACTGCTGGTTTACGAAAAATAAAAAATAATCGTTAACTGATTTATTCACTGTATAAAGAATGAATAATGAAATGGAATAATTGAATCAGTCGATAGATATGAATTTATGTTTCTAAAATTCTGATAAAATGTTTATAACAGTATTAGTATATTAAGTTGCATTATTATTTATTGTACATAGTAAATTAACTTATTAATGATGTCAGATCATAAATTCATGTCGAATATATCAAATTGCACAATTATATTAAAAGATTTATTAGGTATAGTAAGGAGAAAGTCTTATATGCTATTATCCTTTGCTGCAAAATATTTGCATAATGCGAATAAAAGGCGAAAAGTTGTCTAATCAATTTAAATTTTAATTTTTTAAATGCATTCTACAAATTACAATATTTTTATGCGAATATATTCATTTTTAGATTTGTAAAAATTGTAAAATTTTGGATGAAATTTTGAAATGCTATTTTTGTCTTCAAAAAAATAAATGAAATTTACTAATTACCATGCTGTTTACTTAATACCGTATTATTTAGCAATTACCGTATTACTATTTGGGAAAGCATTGCTTCAGTGTTTAGTGACGTTTTTAGCATTTTTAAAAGGTGAACAAAAAACAATTAAAAAAGTAAAAGCATTGTTGATTTTTCGAAAAAAATTCCTAACAACAATTAGAATTATGAATTTACATTAATTAATAGAAGAAAAAAAAGTTTTCGGGAGAGATGGACGGATATTTCTGCTGGCAATTATTTTTCACATTTATTGTTTATATTATTGAAAAATTTTATTTCATTTCTTTTTTAAATTACCAATCTTTTTTTCGTCATCGTATTTTTTTTATAAAAATAATTTGTTTTTTGGATTTTGATGAATTTCAAAAATTTTTATTGTGTTTGTTCGTTTGTTATTTTGATGTGTTCAAACATGAAAAAAATGAAAGGTACAAAAATGTTTGTGCAACAAAATTAAAATTTACTGAAATCTCTGAATTTGATTGTTTCGCTGATTGTTTCATGAAATTTTCAATATCAATTTAAAAATGAAATTAATGGTAAAATTGTCATCAAAAACCATCTGAAGCATCTGAAGCGATGGCCACACGTTTTTCATTATCTGACCAAGTACGATTCTATTTCATGCTATTTTCATTTTTCTTTATTTTTATTCACTACTTCCTTCATCCTATCATGACAAAGAGCTTGCCAAATATACTTACAATCAATTATCACTCATAAAGAGTGAATGAATGATTACTGATAGCAGTTGATTCATTGATAAGTAATTAAAAGATTAAAGGTAGATCTGATCCCTTCATTTTTATTTTCAATCTTTCATTTCATATCCCTATTAGTTAGTTAGAAGTTTTCTTTTTACTTTTAAGCCAGAGTCAGAGCTTAGCTTGTTATATCTTGCCCACCTTGCTCTAATTGTTTTTTCAAATTCTATTTACTCTGCTATATATTCACAGGTTTTTTTTTTTTTTTTAATCTTAAAAAAACGACATATATTTGCATGAACATCGTCGCTTAGGTTGCGTTCTATTTCCTTTTTTAAATTTTGGGAGCAGTTAATGTAACTTAATATAATTATTTTTTTTAATAGATACGTTGTTGTATTTCCTTTTTTTCGATATATATTAACATCAAAATAAAAATTTTCACCAAGTTTAATCATTTCTTTCAGTAATTCTTATTTATTTAGAAGATATTACTGTACAGTAAAAATATTAAGTTCGACTTCTAAAGATGTGAAATTGAAATTGAAACTTGTATTTTCATTCAATAAATTTGCTTCTTACTTTTACAATTATAATAATTGACTTTATAAACTCGACCAGTGAAAAAAGAGCTTGAGCTTTTCCCGATTGGCTTCTCCATTTATTATTTTTTGGAAGATGTCCCTGCAGGAACTATCGATTTTTAATCATATTGTTTGCCTAATAAAAATTTCCACGACGGAAGGCACTTGAGCTTTCCAAATAGACCATCTAACCCGTCCAGTTACTTGTTTCGTCTATCGATGGATGAAGTGGACTTTAAGTATGCTAAAAAAGCTTTGATGACCATTTCAGTCATTTTAATCCGTGATTTTATCATTTATCAAGTGGTTATCAATTTTCTTTACGTCTAATACATACTGAAGGATTTCTAATTTTTAAACGAATCCAGTTATGAAATATTAATTAGTTAACTTGTAATTACATCAATAAGTTTTAACATTATATTAATTAGCTTTTTTAGGAAGATTTGGTATGACATGGATTTGGTATGGCATACATATAAAGGACAATCAATTGTTTCGTCTATCACACCACTTTTGTCTATTTATAAAATTTCAATTTATAATCAAACAATTGAAGAAGAAGACTTGTAGTTGTTAAAATAACAAAAACAAATTATTGGTTTTTCCATTGAGACATTTTCAAAAAAATTATAAATGCCACAATAACAATAAAAAAAACTGAAATATAATGTTCTTATGGTAATTTTATTTTGAGAAAAACAATTATTGTTTCTTAAAATTACGTTCACATTAAATTTTATTTTCTTATCATTATCTCTATTCTATCATTAATATCAATTGATTCTTTTTTTTTGTTTCTTTTTTTCACTGAAACTATTCTATTAATAATAAAAATACATAATGTTTTTTAATTTTTTTTCTCACTAAAACTATCACATCAATAATAAAAAATACATAAAGAAAGGATAATTTCGAACCTAAAACCAAAAAGATTAATCAATTATCGATATTAGGAAAATAGAAGTTTTAGCAAAAATTAAATAAAAGCATGATTGCAAATATAAAAAAATTTTCTCTTTTTCGCCCCTCCCTTTCTCTTTCTCTCTTTGGATCATTTCTCCTTACATAATATTTAAAAATGATTAAAGGCTTTGCCTAAATCATAAAAATGATGTCATTTGTGGATTATGTGATGTCAACAGTTTGCAAATAATGCTACCACCATGCAAATAACTCTGCCAAAACTCTTTCATTCAAATTTTCATTTCGTTAAATTGTTGAAAAAAAAAGTCTGAGTAACTTTTATCTTTCAAAAGATCTCTCTCTTTCTCTTCCTTTCTGTGTATCCTTGGATTCTTAATTTCATTTTCATTTTCATTGCTATCTTCTAATCTCTCAGCAATCTTAACGACTGCAAATTTTCAAAAATTTTCTTTTTCAAAATTTTACAAAATTTCACTCTTTTCATCTTCTCATATTATGCAACAGTTAATTCATCGACAAATACATTTTTTTCTCTTTCTACCATTTTTTTTCTTTTAAAATGTCATTCAATTGTGGGCAAATTTTGCTAATTATTTCAATTAAATGAACTTACACATTGGGTTAGACATTGAGAAAGAGAGTTATGTTAAGTAAAATGGCGCAGAAATTTCACTCATTCTAAATTTATTCAAAGATTTGCAAAATTTGATTCGATTAAGACATATTATTTTGTTGTGTGAAAATATCTGATATTTTAGCATTTAGCGATCAAAAGCGCTATTCTAATAAAAATTGAAAATTTTAATGAAAAAGAAAAAACGAAATCAATCAAAGTTAATTTGTTCATTTACACGCCTTAATTGGAATATTCCTTGACGACATTGTCTTTTGATTGGAATATTTCTTGACAAGAAGAATTATTGTTTACAGACAACACTTTGTCTTTGCGTACTCAAAGAGTGGATTTGCAGGGAAAATAAGAAAAGTGGTAATTTAAAATTGCAAGGTGTGATATGTCATCATTGTTTGGAAGGTTTGTAACAATTGTCCTCAAGAATTTGATCCTTTTATTTATTATTTAATCAAAAAAAGCACAATTAAAAAAATGTTTCATATATTGATGAAAAAATAACGAAAAAATTTTGCAAATGACAAAATTTAAAAAGTGAATTTTTAATTAAAAAAAGACAGAATGGAATACGCAAATGTTGTTTATTTTATTTATTATTTATGTTGAAATTTTATTTCAATGACAATCTCTTAATTTTTCAAGTATCTCATTATAATTTTGAATTACTTATAAAGATTATTCGAATTCCCTATAACTTCCATTTCAAAAAATTCATTTTTTTTTCAAATTTACATCAGTTTGATGCGTTTTTGTTTTTTTCAAACAGAAATAAAAATGAAAAAAGGAACAAAAAAAAAGAGAAGCGTTTGAAGCACCACAAAAGTGATTCAAAATAATTGCTTTTTTCCAATTGTCATTTTAAAAATATGTGAAATTTAATCTGACGAATTCAAAATATTTCCTAAAAATGTATTGGAGGGGGTATGAAGATGTCGTTTTGTCAAGTGTGACAAGTGTGACAGTGATTGACAGCAGACGAAGACAGAAAAGTTATTTAAAGGATTATTTGAAGGAGAAGGTAGGAAGAAAGGTAGGAACAAAATCCAAGACGAAATAAAAAAAAAAGGCACTAATTTGTATTTAAAAGAGATAAGAAAGTGAATTTTTGATTTTTATTCATCAGATCCTTCCTTACACCTTCCTACTAAATCTATTATTAGGCAAACGAAATGATTTGAATTAGTAAAATGTTCATGAAATGTTACGCTGCAACTTGAAATCCTGCTTGAATATGCTGGGGTCAGCGAATTAATCTACAGACCAGCTTAAAACTGTTAGGTGTAGGCATAGCGAAAGCGAGTCTGGATATGTACGTTTACGAATTTGAGCTATCGTTTGAGTAAGCGAAGTTTCTGATCCTGGTTGACAGGAAGTTTAACAACTTTCTTATGTCCATGCATAATAGTAATTTTCAGTTATAGGCTGCATAATTTACAAATACGAAGCACTTTCTAACAATAATAAAATACGCTTGGCATGAGTGGATTTGAATTGCCACTGGACTGGTAGTTTGAATCACCACTGGGTTTCGAGTTTTGGAGTAGACGATTTTGTAAAGTAAAAACATAATTTAATTAGAAGTAAATAGATTCAGAAAGTCGCTAAGCGAAAGATTTAATTAATAAAAAGGAGTGGATATAAATTAACTTGTTTTTTACAGTAAGTTATGAATGTCACGCAATACTTTTGTTAAAAGTGATTTCAAATTTAATTTTCAAGTTGAATTCAATAAATTTAATGATTTCTAGGTACTAATTTTTGGTTCATTAATTACATTAAACTAATTTTTGACTTTTGACTTTAGTTAGCATATTAATTACACCGATTTAATTTTTGATCTTTTATTTTTATTAGTACATTATTTATACTAATTTGGCTTTTGATTTTTGATTTTAATTAATACATTAATTTTTGTTGCACTTCGCTTTGTTGCAGGAATTGCAGTGAAGAAGAAAAGGCTTTTTTGAAGTGCTTTAAGATTTTTGTTTATTAGAAGTAATAAATGAAGTTCATTTCACATTACAAATTCTTTCACTAAAAATTAGTTACAAAATTTAATATTGTTCCGACAGTTTTATTGCACTGGCAAATTAGCATTGTCAGCATTTATCAATAAAAATTATTGTATCCATCAAATATAGTCCTTTTACAGTCTTCCTCATTCATCAATAGCCAATCTTAAATATTTTAACAATGATAAATATTGCTTGAATAATTTAGCAAATATATTTTAAGTAAAAAAGGTTTTCAATCGATGAATTAATTTATTTCCAATACAAAATTCCCATATTAGTTATAACCGACTATTATTGCTTTACAACTAATTTGATAGATTTCGTCTCAAATTGCACTTGTTACCACAGACATACGCTTTTGTCTGATTAAAATTTTTTATAACAGAGATGCCAAACTGAAATTGATCAGTGGATCACAAAGAAGAGATATAATAGGAAAATATACAAAGTGACAAAATATGACAAAAAATTATTAAATTCGCTTGAAATAAATTTTCTAATCATCATTTGCTTAGTTAACAACTTATTTACGAAAGTAATAAAACCATCGACTAATAATTAGTAATTAATAAAGATCAATTAGTAAACATTTCAAATACGAAAATAAACAAACCTTAAAATATGAACAAATAGGGCTCTGTTGATCGGAATGTGGAATGTGTGATATGCATTGAAATTACATCGATCGGTGGCTCTATCTATGGATCTTTCCTACTACGCATTTACATTCTCCATTCGTCTATCATTACTATCATTGAAATTTGTTTTGTATCATCAACAAAAATCATTATTTCACGCCTTCAATTTCAATTAATGAAATCTTTCTTTAATTACTTAGTTAATGAAATCTTTTATTTCATCATTATCAAATTTTGTTTACATTTTTTTTCTTGGTAAATCATAGAATTAATGCTTTTATAAGAATTATTTAAGCAGCACAGAACAAAAAAGGAAAGAGTTTTGTAGCGAACAGTATTGTCTGACAAATAAATTTCTGGACAATGAAAAGTCATAATGATATTACCAAAACAATAATAAATTTAAAACTCATTGAACTTTATCATATCAACATAGACATTCTTCATGTAGCCTGAAGCTTTAATCTTTCAACACTAATACTCTTCGCCTGGCCTGTATCCGCCTATCTTTCCCAATCTTTACAAATATATGATGGCAGCAGATGGATGAACTGAAATATTTTGTCACCAACCAAAAATTCCTTATATTTTGTTTTTTAAAAGGAAAAAATGAGAAAAAATCCAAAAATAAGTTTCAAATTTTAACATATTTGTAAAGGATATAAAATTAATTAAACAATTTAAAGGCATAAAATAGATAGATCTAGAAATTTCAAGAAATTTTAGAACAACTATGGAACTTAACACTGAATACATAAAATGTTCACAAAATAGCATTGTAGTATACTAGGCATACACATTCACAGACGCTTACACACATATACATGTCATCTTTATTAGACTTATTTGAAAATAATTGCATCTGCTAAATATAAAACAATTAAGGTGCTAAAACTGAAGTAAATACACTTGTTCTATAAACATTTGGATTATAAACAGCTTTTTGAAGAAAAATGAATTTATAAAAAAGGGCGAAATTTCATCAAACCTTCCTTCACTAATTGTATCTGTATGAATTTTATGAAAATTCCAATTAATAAGCAATGAATGATAATTTTTAAACTTTTCCAAATTTTGTTGTTTATTAAATTTTCTAATTTTTGTCGAAATTTTCTTTTTCATATATCTTTCCTTTTTATTTTGTTCTCATCACCTGAATTTACTTTTATTGTGAATGCATTGAGCATAGGAATTTTGTACATCTTACACACACACACACACACGCATACTAGACATACACATTTATAGATACATACATAAACAGACAGACACACACACATACACATACATGCCATCTTTATTAGATTTATTTGGAAATCGTTGCATCTATCATATATATGAACTGTGAACTTCCAAAAGTACGATGATAATGTGAAGTGAACTACGTGCAGTAATTGGAGCGGATTTATTGGACTGGATTTTTCACCTGGAAAAAACTGACCAACTAAAGTTTTTCATTTTTATCGTCTCTTCTTTAGAAAAATAAAAGTACAAATTAGATTGAAATTACTTCACTAATAAAAGTTTGTTGAAAAGAGGAGAGAAATAAAGAAAGAAAGAAAGAAAAGAACGTTAGTCCACTAACGTTCTTTTAGTTCAACCTTGATTTGCTTAATTTATCAATTTTTTTTCCTCCCAACTAAATCTCAACTTTGACCTCATTTCTATCCCTCAACAAAGTTATGTGTTTCAAAAAAAAAAAAAACAGAAAAAATGTCGAAATTTGTATAAATTACATTGAAGAGAATTTTTTATATTTGTGAACAATTTTTAATATCAGATTTATTTTAACGTTCCCTTATTGGCTAGATTTATTTAACTTTCACTTACTGACTTAATTAACTTTCCTTCTTTCAACCATTTCATTTCCTCTTTTGATTTTTGTTCTAGTCACCTTACCTTTATTCAAATACATTTCTTTATGCATAATTTTTGAAAACTAAACATTATTGCTTAATTGTGTTTGACTGCCTAATTAACGAATTTTATGGAATTGATTAATTTATATCATTCTTTCTTTGATTCTACGTAAAATTTTCCATTAATTTTCTCAGTTAATTTGTTTCATGCATGATTGTTTCGTCAATGTTTGCTTACATCTGTCATTTCTGCGTCATTTCACAAATCGAAAATTTTTCACTGAAATCATTCCAAATATATAAATGGAATGACAAATAATTAGAATTATCTGTTGCATCATATTTTATTTCAAATGTTCACCTTGCAATTAAAATGAAATTTTACTTTGCACTTTCTTATTTTGACCATTTAGTTAGATCTCTAGAAGATAAAATAAGTTCTGATTTTTTATCTTTTTTTTAAGAACAGCTTAAAATCAATGAAGATGGCTTGCATTCCTCTGCTATCAACGGAACTTAAAATTTTTTTAGTATTAAAAATTTGCTCGAGTATTTGCTTGGATATTAAAAATGAAATATTCTTCATTCATAATATCCAAATGATAGAATTATATTGCAAATAATACAATCCGATTATTTGATTAATTGATTATTTAGTTCTACTTCTATTTTTCAATCTCTTCTAATTTCAACGACACTAATCGGGGAAGAGAAGGTGAAATGGAATTAAATCAATTAAACTTTCATCAGCATTTCGTTTCTCTCAGCTTTCACTTTTATTCTTCAATGAATTTTTATTTTTGAATTCTTAAGTGATAAATTTTGCAGCGTAATTCTTTTTAATATAAAATTGTGCAAAAAAGGATTAAATGAAAAAATTTCTGTTCCATTTCAATAAATAAACACTTAAAATTGCAATATTGCAATCATTGTAATATTATTTATGACAGATTTTTTCATTCAATTTATTTCCGATCGATTTTTGCGTAATTTTTTTAGACTAGAAAAATACAAAACAAATTTTTTCAATGTTATTATTCTTTTTGTCATAGCGTGTTTGTACAACTGCTTTTTAGTTCATTCACTATAAATTAAAAAAGTAAAAAAAATTCCATTTTTTCTCAGTTATGCAAAAATTGATTCATTTTCCAATATTTCCCAGCAATTTTTACTTTTTTTTTGAAATTTGAATCGCTCTGATTTATTATGTGTAGCTTTGGAATGTTAAAATATAAAATTTTATTTAAATAAAAATATAAATCATTTGTGAACCAAAGTCGGGTGGTACAATAAATGGATCATAAACCGATTCGTGTTTTCCTATTGTTGTAAACTGTTTACATAATAATATATTTATAGTTCATACAAATATTGCCCACTATAGTTTTATAGTGGGTAATATTTAAAATTATAGTTTATAGTTGGGTCGTTTAATTTGATTAGTAAAGAGTGAAGTAAGGCAATTCCAATACAATCCTTAAAATTACTTTGCCATTACTCCAACCAACTGAAATATATAAACAATTGAGTGGTATTTTAATTTTCTAAATATTCTGATTTAAGGATTGAATTGGAATTCTATGCGATTATTACTTTTGTTATCAATTCAACGAGCTCATATAATTTGAGATAGAAATTTAATAATTCGTTATCAAAAAGCTTATTTCAAATGAAACAAACCAGTTTGTGCTTTAGCGATTTATTCACTTATTAGAAAATATTCGAATAATTTTGATAAAGTGCTTTGGTTTTGAAAATTTTCAAACCAAAAATTGTTTTGTTAATGTTTCATTTGAAAATTTTTAATGAAATAATAAAGTGAATGTTGATAGACATTTGTTAAGTGTTGCAGACTCCATATAAAGGAATTTATGAAATTTAGTTCTTAAAATATCAACTTAAAATATCATTTCATAATTTTAATATTTGCTGCTTAATTCTGTGAAATCATTTGCAAATTGATTTGCTACTTATTTTGTGAAATCATTTTTAGATTGATTTCCGCGATAATTAATGAAACTTTATTGTGAAATTTTGATTAATGAAACTTTACTTTGAAATTTTGTCACAGTTTGGAAAAAATTGAAATATTTGAAATAGCTAGCTATCGTTGGTATTTAACTCACGTATGGTGTCTTGTTTTATGTGTAGCATATGTTGCCAACTTTTCCTGCAATGTAATATTACACCTTATCCATCGTATGATAGTGATCGTATCATTTTAATAGTTATTATACCAAATAGATCAACTATTTCATACTTTAAAATATTAACATTAAAACATTCTTATTTTGTTATAAAAAAAAATGTTTAATTGATTGATAAATTTTTATTAAAATGCTATTTTTTTTTCAAGAATTCGTGAACTACTTTTTCCTGAACTAAGCTCCGTGAATTCTTTCTTGAACTAAAATTTTAAAAAAAAGTCTCGAAAATTCTGTAAACAAGTAATTGAATGAATTATCCATTTTAATGTTCATAATAAAACAATCATTTGCTAATTTATTTAAATCGTAAAAAAGAACAAAGTGTTAGGCCATTAATTTTTTTAAATAATTTAATTTGAATCGCAATATTTGAAAATGTGGGATTGGAAATGTGTGTGAAAAGATATCATACAATTGAATGAGACATAAAATTGATGATGATATTTTTTCTTCCTTTCTTCTTTTAACCAAAATTATGGCATGGTATTTCTATTTCTTTTTTTTTGACCTCTTATTTTTTTGTTCAAAATTTTTTTCTTCTTACCTCAATGACCAATTCCAATTCCTGCGTTAAGAAATAATAGGTTGTCGGAATGAAAAATGATTTGAGAATTTGAATGAATGCAAAGCCCTAAATTTATCACTTATCACTCAATTTTACTCTTTACTATTATTCACTATTACTAGCTGCTAATGACCACTCCTATTCTTATGACATATTATCAGTTCTTTTATACCTCCTCTTACGCTCATCATTACCTCCAAACAAAACAATTCATCGTTGTTTTCTATTAGGTACTAACTCGAAAAATTGTTCTGTTAGTTATTAACCAATGACGCAGAATTTTTAAGCAAGCTAAGCTTTAAATTAACCTGGAATTTTGATTGATTACACTAATTTTAGATATTTTAAACCATTTAGTGCTTCATCATTCAACTCTTAGCTCTTCTACTAGGACATGTTTGTAGTTCATTAATTCATATTTGATAATCGCTTCATTTGCACTTGAATTAATCCATTTATGTATGATTCACGTTTATCAGATAAGAATTAATCATTCTTTAACTCTGCAATATTGTAATTGCAGGATGATTAGTATGATAGAGCAAGCACTGTTGCGCTGTCTTAAGCGGATCCGATCAGATGATACAAGCAAGGAAAAAGTTCAAATTGCGAAATATATTTTCAAACCTGACCAGTTGCATGATTTGGTTTTTAAATTGGATCCAGCTAATCTTGATAATTGTGAAGTAGATGTTGCATTTCCCACACTTCTGGTATTTTTTTACACAAATTTATGAAACTACAAACTTTCTTATTTTCAATTCATAATACTTCGTTTCGCTTCAGAATTACAGTATTCAAAAAATTTTACAAAATCGATTGATATGAATTATGCGTGGGTGTTACTTTTAAACTTGCCAGGATGTTTGTTAAGGCAGAGTTGGATTTATCAATTGAAAATCAAAAGTTGTTACTCGATCAGCCAATTGAGAAGAAATGCTTAATGCTTACGGAACAAAGTGCCATACGAGTAAGTAATTATTTTCGTGCCTAATAACTGATAAGAGAAGCAGTAACAAATTTGTGACTCTTTATTGATTTCGTCAAACGATTGTCATATCATGTCTTATAGAATAATTTCAGTGGCATTTCAAGTGATTATCCAATTCGAGCTTTTAAACATTTCGATATGTATCACATAAAATCGATTTTCAAAATTATTTTATAAACAAATCTTAAATTTTGTTCATTTGATATTTCAAACATTGTTGTAGGAAAAGTATGGCATAGGTGACAGTAAAGTGGCAGAGAAATTCTTGGAAATAATTCAGCAACATAATTTATTAGACAGTGATAATAGTGTTCATATCCTGGAAGCGTTGCTTATCTCATTAAGAACACAATCACACAGGTGATCTCAACTATTTATGTGCCTGAAATTTTTTAATAAATTTTCAAAATTGCTGAAATTTCAAATATATAACAATTTACAAATAATCATTGAAGTTAATTGCTGATAGTTTTATGGGAATTTTTTAAAACAGAAAAAGACGAATCCTATCCCAGTAAGAGAAATTGCCGATTAATTATTAATTAGTTGACAAAAATTCTTTGCAGCTAAAATTATGTAATATACTTCAGAAATTGCTTGAAATCATTTAATAATCATTTTGGAAAAAATTTTTAATATTTCTTTTTTAAAAGTTGTTAATTCATTAAATTATTACAGTTATGTGGAAAAGTTCATAAAATTAGATGGCAGTGGACACTTACAAAGTTTGCTAAGCGAATGTGTGAAGCGATCTGGACGTGAACAACATGCAGCTATTACATTACTTTGCTTTCGGGCTCTTTTGAATTCAACGGTATTCTCTGGTTCTCTAAAGATTACTTAGAAAAATTGTTGGATTTATTTTTCATTTAAAATTAAATTTTTCAAAAAGAAAAAATTGAAACCGGAAATGTATTTTAGATCGAAATTTTTTTAAGCATAAAACAATATGCTTCAATTATTGAATTCATTCTATGTGAATATATATTTTTTGTTTGTCGGAAATCCTTAAATGATATAGGAAGAATCAAAATTCATTTTAGGTTGGCCGAATGGCTGTTTTATCCTCGGATGATGCGCTTTGTGTCATTGCGTCTTCCACTTGTCTCCAAAGTGCCAAATGCAAGGTTTGCATCTTTAATCCATTTTTTGGAATTATTGACATTATTATGTATTTCAGTTTTTGATTTCTCTTTTGGAAAAAAAAAGCACTAAAAAGATTCTAGAAGAGTTCATTAATATCCAGCTGAGTGCCAAACAAACATCAAATTCCTCATTCTAACTTCTAAGCTTATTATTATTCTGGGGATAATTCAATTCTGGTTTTAGCTTATCTTTTACATTAATAATAGTAAGTAAAATACTAAGTAGAGCTGTTGTCATCAGTGATAAATTAATAATCTAATTCAAGGAAGTCAATGTTTTTAAAAAAAAAAAAAAAATGCCAAAAATGATCTAAGATTTTTTTTATTCAAATCTTTAAATTTAAAATTTTTCAAACAGTAAGAAATTGAAATTAAAAGAGAAATGTTCGAGATTTAATTTATTCTCATTTTAATGCCTTGTTGTTCGAAACTTATTCAAAGAAAAATATTTCCAATAAGTTTTTAATTGTTTAATGAATTGAATTGTCAGTGGTTCGATACTTATATTAATCTAAGGATATTAACATAATTGAAAAAACTCCTTCGTTAACAATTAGCAAAAATTATTACGTCAAATTTTTAGGAAATTAATTCGTTCCACCACTAATTCTTTTGCTGCATCATTAAATTTTCCGTTCATTTGACTTATAATTGCGCCCCAACTTGGAATGCAAATATATGAGCGGGAAAAATTCGCTCAAAAAAATTTGCTGCTTATTTCGTCTCTACCATCAAATAGCTTTATTTTTTCAAGCAAACAAATTATAAATGCTTAAATTTGGAAATCATTAAAATTTTCCATTAATTTATTATTATTGCAATAAAGTTCCACATAATAATAATACGATAGCTATTCAGATGTTTCTGCCTTTAATTATTTCTTTTTTTTTGTTAAAATTTTAAATTTGTAATAAAAATTTTGAAGTAAATAATTTTTAGTGATTTCGAAATCAAAAATTTTAAATTTTCCGTTCTTAATTAAAATTATCTTCCTTTTATTCTGCTTGCTTATTCCCCACTTTTTGCTAATCTTTTAATACTGAATTATATTCTATTTGAATCGAAAGAACTGTACAAATGGATTGTAGAAACATTTTGATAAAAGGTCATCGCAATGTCCACTATGCTATAGTTGCTGTAATAGCAATCAACATTTAATTGCAAACCAGCCCATTTCTTCATCATTTTCCGTCTTTCTCTTTACATAGCAACAACGATTAATTATATTGTAAAATGTAAATTAATCTATTAATATGTTTTTTTGATATAAATTATTGGTTAATCGATAATTATTGAAAATCTGCAAAATCTAGCAAATAATTAATATCTAATTCTAATTTGTGATGACAAAATTTTAATCAATTCCTTCTTGCCTTTGTAATTTTATATATGCTTTATATAAATATAAAATACATTTATTGATTAGCTGAAAACGTTTTGCGTCGATCATGATAAGAGTTGTTTGTTGTATCATGCACAAAATTAATTGTGCAAAAATGCGGTTAGAAGAAAAGTAAAGAGCAAATATTATCAAACATCCTAAATTGCTTAATCAATTTACCAGATTTTCTCTTTCGCAAAATTGCTCATTTTAAATAAATGCAATCATCGAGAGAAAAAATACCCGCCTAATAAAATTAGATTGATTAAAAAATATTCTATAAAGTTAATAATAACTATATGCATCTTTGTTTTTCACTTCTTACTAAAAAAGTATCTAAAAAATTTACTGTAAGAAATTGATTAATTTAGTGAAATTCGGATAATTTTTACTGTTAACTTTAACAACTCATCTATTCAACAAATTGTTGAAGAATTTACTGTAATCGATTACACCTTTATTGCAGTTGATTATACTCTTTACTGTAATTGAAATTTAGTGTAATTAATTATGCCCTTTACTGTAATTGATTAATTAGTGATACAGTAAATTTTTTGGAATACTTTACAAATATTTTAACTGTGCGAATTCGTTCTCATTTTTTTTTTAAAAATCGAAATTTTAAAAATTTACTTTCTGAAGTAAACAAAAATTAGTAGAAGGAAAAAAATTAGAAAAAGGGAAAAATTAAAATACAAAAACAAAAGTAAACAAAATAGCTATAAATATTATTTGTACTTCCTTATGATTCTTCCTCTTTTTTCTTTTGCTTACTTCTTGCTGCGTAACAAACTGGATTTTGAATTCAGATGATTATCAAGTGTAACTGTCATACTGTCATGATAACTTCAAAATCCATTATATCCTCAAATTTTTATATTCGATATATTAGAAATGTCATTCTTTTTCATCGACTGGATAAATTACTTTTAAAAATTGCGAGAACGAAATTCTCGAAGTTTGGGGTATCAGAGTTAATTTTTCTAATTAACTTAATTAACGAACTTTGAAATGGAAATTCCGGAAGTCCAGAAATTTCCAGAAGAATATGTCAGTTCTTAGATGATTTTGTTCTACATTGAAATATTCGTCGACAAATTATATTTTGCTCAAATGAAAACATAGAAAAAAGAAATTCAGCCAATGCCTTCATTTTCTCTGAAGTTTTCACATTGTTTGCAATTTATGAGAGAAAATTAATTGTCCTTCTTTAACTTGAAAAATGAAAAAATTCCCATTAAAATCAGAATTGTAAAGAATGAACCTTGAAAAAATAGAAAATTAAAATTTCAATAATATCCAACCGCCCATTTTTCAGTTTTTAATTCCTAACAATTTGACATCAATTTTATAATTTTGTCACTTCCGACTTTTAAACTGTACTTTGTAACTATAATATTTTTATCAAAAAAATGAAGATTGTATTTGTTGGCCCATTGAGACTAATCGTTAGCTCCACTTTGCGACCAATTTTAATTTTGTCAACTTCAATTTTTCAAAAACAACTTTTCCAGAAGGACTGAACAGTTTTTCGAAGAAGAAAATTGTCCATTCAGATCGTCCATTTTTCCTTTTCATTTCATTAATTTTCAGATTATTCCATACGAATTTAATTGATGAAAAATTCAATATTCACTTGCAGAATCTTTCAAGTTTTCCAGGTTGAATGCAAAAATATATTTGTAAAGACTAAATAACGATTATAACAGTTTATTAAGTTATTTCTCAAATATCTTCCAGCAGTAACCACAAACATTTACTGTCTAAGTTTTACAATTCGAAGCGCTTTTGATTTCTTAGGAGTAGACACGTGCAAATGAAGTCTTCAAAGTAAACAGATTGCAGCAATTTATTCATACTTGCGTTCTTTCTTTATTTTTTCTCTTCTTCTTTAAAATTTCACAAAATGAGCAGTTTAGAATGGCAAAACTATAAAAGCTTAGAAATCGTTCATTTGTTACGCTAAGTAAATTGTAAAAGCTTTTGGTACTCTTTGAAATTTCATTGATAGATTTTTGGTCTCAGTTCATTGAATGTCTTTCTTTCCAAATACAATTTGAAAAAAATGATAATCTCACTGTGCTTTCTCTCTTCCTCGCCTTTTTCCTTTTATTTCATTTGGCTGATTAAGCTGAAATTTGGAAGAACGTTATTAAGCCAAGCTAAATCGGTCACGCATTGGGAAGCTAAAACAGTAATTTTTTAGTGAAATGAGCAAAGTTAAGGCTTAATAGAGAAAGTAAATTCCAAAGCTTTTCAAAACTTAATGAATTGAGCAAACATTCCGTTCTAAAAATACTTTAATGCTTAAAACGAAAAATACCAGAAAAAAAAATTAAACTAATCCCATATGAATCCTAAATCTGGTTCAAAATAGTCCAAAGAACCAATTAATTGGCTCGCAGTATGTTAAGGCTCGAAATAGGAAAAGAATCTGCCAGGAATGCAATTCAGTTAATTAACATGAGATAGGATTGCTACTTCAAAAATTGCCCAATAGACAAGTAAATTGCAATTTAGCCCAAACTTCGAGATATATTGTGGGTGGTATCCATGCAAAATCTTCTGGGTATCTATACAAAATAATCCCGAAATCCTTATCGATTAGATATACAATGCGTTTGTCATTTAGTTGAATGAATTCTGTGTAGAAATTTTGTCACATTTAAACCATAATTAAACGAATTCTTTATTAAATTGCAGGTTTCAAGAAATTTTTCTAAATCTTTTTTAAAAGTTTTTTAGTATCTTTCAAAGGGATAGAATTAATATTTCGTTAAAAAATCCTGTTCCAGCTCTCCTTTTTGAAGAGTTTTAAAAAGTTTTAAAATGAAATTTGAAAAGATAATTATAGAAAAGATGATTACAGATCAGAGGTAATTATAATTATATTTGAACATAAGAAAAAGAATGAGCAGCTGCAAGAGAAAATCCATTTTATAGCTCGCTGAATTGATTTATTCTGGATATCCATGCAAAAAGAATCCTGGAATCCTTGTCAATTTAAGGCTGCTAGGATTATTCGACTTAAGTTTGTGAAATTTCATTTCAAAATATTCTCATGCTTTTTTCAGCTAATACATTGATTTATTTTGCAGCATTAATAATATTCCAGAAACTTCGTTTCTTAGTTGAAGAAAACTTTACACAAGATTTCAAAAACAAACAGCCAAATTGAAAATGTCAACAATTTGAAAATTATTTCATCAAATAAGCCCAGAAGTCGATCAATGATTCTTTTTGCTTTCAATTGTTGTTTTCAATTGAAAACAGGAAAAGTTTTTCTAGAGAGAAAATCACTGTGAAGCACTGAAGTGTAGTGAAATTTGAAACTTAAAAACTTTCGCATAAGTAAGCACATGCTTCAAAACAAATGTTTAATTTTGCTTTTTCAAAAATATTATTCTGGAAGTTTTGGAAAACTGCTTGTAATAATTGTTTTGTATATCAATTAAAAGTTTCCCATTTGAACAATTTTATACTGCGCGATTTGCAGAATGAATGTTGAAAAGGTTGTTTCAAGAGAGCAATAAGTGATATATACCGATTAGTGGTGACCTTCCACTTTGCAGTAATATCATTGCTCTCAACTGATAATTGACACAGTATTAGTACTAATACTCCTCACTCTATGATTACTGCTCATTCTACGATTCTAGCTACCTAACAGTTCTTTTTCAAATCAAGATTTCTGATGATTTTTCAACAAATTACCCTCTTTATGAACAGTTCGAATATTTTTAGAATATTGCATTTAATTATTTCTAATTTGATGCAAAAGAATTTGAAATTTCATTTTTTCGATGGAAGAAACAGAGAGCAATGAAAAAGGTTAAATGAAAAAAATTAATTCAATTAAAATATGTAATTGTAATTTGCAATGACTAAATTTGTTGCTCACTAAAAATTAGTATCGTCAATTGTCATCAATCTTTTGCCTCATCAATCCCTAATCATTCAAATAATTCCATAATTAAATATAATCTGTCAAATGCACGAGCTTTTCACTCTTTCTCTCTTTCTTTCTTATCTATTTCATTTCTTCTGTTGAAACTGCAAATAAAAAAAAAATTAAATAAACAAAATTTCAAATGTTCTGGTAAAGTTGTAAAACCAGAAATTCTTTTATATTTTCATTAATTTCATCAATTTATTTTTTCAATTAATTTTTTCCTTTTTTCAACAATTGTAATTAATTTTGACCAATTCATCCATTTCTCAGTTGATAATAATTACAATTGTTTGAAAAACAAAGAATTCTTACGACTATTAGCCCATTTGCTTTTTGTTTTCCGGAATTTTTATAGATTTTTTATCCTGTAATACTATATTTCTGTCCTAAATCATAAGTTTGACATGGATGGAAAAAAGTTTAAAATCATTCATTTTGGGAAATTTTATTTTCCACTAAACTGCAAAAAATTAATTTGCCCTTGGATAAATCGAAACCGGACTTTTCAAATCAGAATTTTCTTTTTTCATTTTATTGCCACAAAATATTGTAGAATTAATTAAATGTGTGTTTCGGAAAATCTGGCGAATTTGCAAACATTTCATTTCGTCGCAAATTTGAATTTTTAGCAAACGTTTGGTGTATTTGCTAGGAAATTCTTTCAAAATGAATACAGCCAAAAAATCGCAATTTATTAAATTTTTTAATTAAAAACCTTTCCTAATTTAATTTTTTAAAAAAATCAACTCCCATCATTGCTTACATTATATACGATAAGCTTGCAAAAAAGAAATGTAAGAGACTGGACCATAGTTGACAATGCTTAAATTTGCCATATGTTGGCCACATCAGTGTTGGCACATTATAATTGATCAAACATGATTAATGGGATATCAGAAATTTCTCGATCACTGATCCGGAATTGATGTGTTTTTTATGTTTTAGGTGCTATGCTATGAGATATTAGCCGGTATCTGCTTGATATCTGATGGTCATCAAAAAGTGCTGCGTGCAATAACGGAAGCTCGAATAATCCTTGGAGAAAGGACGAGATTTCAACGATTAGTAGACGATATTTATCGAAATTACGGCAATGATCGCGAAACAGACCGAGTACGTACGGCTGCAATGAGCCTTGTTAATGCACTGCTAAGCAACGGCCCAGCTGAGGTATATTTTGATTTCGTTTTAACTTTAATCTTATCATAATTAGTTTATATTTTTAAAAGTGTAAAAATTACAAATGTCATTTTTTCTTTTGTATTCCTTCTTCCTCTCTGTCTCTCCTCTCTTTCATTCTTTCTCGTCTTTCATTTACTTTTCAAGAAAGAAAAATATTGAATGTTATGAAAAAGTCAAAGTAAACAAATAAATTTATTTAAAATCTTAGGAATATGTAATAAAAAAAAAATTCGATATGATCCAAAAATTTATCGCAAAATGTCCGGTATAAATTAAGGTATAAAACCGATTTGCACTCGTAATAAAAGCGTTCTGAAGGTTAATTCAATGTTCTTCAAAAACTTATAGCAAAAAAAAAAATATGTATCCGGTGGTTTGCAAAATCGGTTTGCATTTCTGATAAACTGATTATCATATCATCATACAAATGAATGCCTATTCTGTATTCTGCTTGGTGCAAATTTTGCAAATATGAAATTCTCTTCAAGTATTGCATTTAATTTTAAGCTTTTGATTTTTAGCTTAAATTAGCAATTTTTTCTCTAACTTCATTTAACCTTCTTTTAATTAATTCTTGAAATTTACATACTCAATTCATTTGCAATACCAAAAGAAAGCATTTCAAGTAGGAATACCAGTAAGATAATAATAAAAATATTTTATATATATAAAAAATATTGCGACAATTTTAAATTCAAATATTTTGAGAATAATTTCAATTTACTAATTTCGAATTTATATTCTCAAAAAGCTAATAGAAGTAACTAAACAGGCAATAAAGTAGCATCAGGAAAATGCTACGGCTTAATTGCATTGCATTCTGGATTGGAAGTAAATTTTGTTTCATATATAATCAATTTTCTTTCTCGTCTTACCGAAAAAAAGAATTAGTCTGATTGTTATTACATTTTACATGGATGACTGAGAATCAGCTAAATCATTAAAATTAGTAAGAGGAGTAGCGACAGGGCAGAGGTTCTTTGTTTCATCTGTTTTTGCAAGATTTATGAATTTAATAAGTTTGATTGAAACAGCTGTTTTTCAGCTGAGATTAAATGCTGAAAATCAAAGATTGAAAGAAGCACAACAAGCTATTCATCACTGCTATGCATTTTTGCAAAACATTCGATCAAAATGACTGATTGAATTTCTTTAAATCTGAGTAATTAGTGAGTAAATAGTAACAATTAGAATAATTTAATCACTGACAATATTCAAAATATCTCTCCGATTAATTTATTGCAATAAATAAAAAATGTTTGTTAATTTACTTTATTTTTTGCTAAAAAAAACATTTCCTTTATTGTCGCTGCAAATTCATTTGTTAATTATTATTCCCAAAAGAAAAAACTATGCGACAGTCGAAATGGCTCAGTTTACTCTCAGCTGAAACATTGAATTTGTTTTGTCTTTAAATTAGAAATCCAAAAGAAGCAAAAATTTTCGATTTGAAATGAAAAAATTTACTTGCTGCTATTTGTGAAATGCAATTCAAAAGTTTTCTCATCGAAAAATTTTAAAATTATAAAGAATAATACAAAAGAAAATCGAAAACTCTTTTTTTTGATTCCAAAAAATTTTATAAAAAAATTTTTTTGAAAATTTTTTATTTCCTGTTTTCTGTGCTTTTAAAATAGTGTAGTGAAAATTTTTTTATCTTTACAGAATTCATTGGAATTTCGTATGCATTTACGATTCGAATTATTAATGTTAGGTTTGCATAATATCATTGAACAACTTCGTGTCACCTCATCGACCATTCTGGATGATCACTTTGACCTGTTTGAAATGAGTCAACAAGAAGATGAACAACATTGCATCAGGTGAAACAAACTTCTTCGTAATTTTAATGATAATTAAGTTAGCAATTCTCGGACTGTTCACTAACAAACTTAAATGTTCTCAATTTCTATGTTTTATTTAAAATATCTCATACATTTAATTCTAATTCTTTTTCGAAACTGATTCTTTTACTAATTCATAATTAATTTTGTTTTGACTTATTCAGATTTTCCTGATTTTGATTTTTGTTCTTCTATTTGATTTTTTTTTACCTCGTGATGCGACATCAAACTTTAAATGACAGAAGATGAGAAATCACAGTTTCAATTGATTCATCCATCACTTTCATGATAGAAATCAAAGTTATAACGTGAATTTTATTGTTTCATCAAAAAAAAAATCTCAAAAACTTTTGTTTAATGACAACTTTTGTTTGATGATAATGTTTTTTTCTCGTCAATAAGTCAATCAAATGTTTCCGGAGAAATATTTAAACAATTTTGCTGATTCAAAAATCTTACCAATAAATCAATTTTTGTCTTTTTTGATATCAGTCAGTTTTTGCAAGCATTTTTTATGCACCGAAAGAAATAAATGATAGTACTGAGTTGATGACAAGAAAAGTAACTACTGTTGTGGTGAATATATTAGTCTTAGCAATCCATTGCAATTATCTTCGTCTTAATTCTTTGTATCAAAAAAGCAGCAATTAAAAAAATAATTATTATAGTAATTAAAAATAAATATTATTTTAAAATTAAATTTTAAGAAGTGATTCGGGAACATCAACACCAATCGATATTGAAAATCCGACTGATATTGTTGATATCATAGTGGAACGGCTGAGCAATACAATTGCAATGCCACATTTCATTTCAATTTTACAGCATCTTCTACTTGTACCATTTGATCATAAGAATATCCATATATGGCGGTAAACTATAACAAAATTGTTTCTTTTTTAATCAAATTAGTTTTAAGCAATAATTATGTTGATAAGATCAATTATATTATTTTTATTATTAATACTACTCTCAAATGTGGCATTGTGGGATTTTGTCCCGAAAATGATAAATAACAAAACTGATGACAAATGACAAATGGCAAGAAAATGACGAATTTTCAAAAAAATTTTCGTTTTTCGCTTTTTTATCAATTCATATGCTATTTGCGTGATTGGGTGAAGTTAATTACTTAGGTCGTTTTTAACTTTTAGCTTACTTGATGTCGTACTACAACAATTGGTACTGAAAGTGAAAATGAATGTTTCTGGTGATGTACGAGAACCTATTGTATGCATTGATATGAATAAAACTTTATCCAGGTATTTCGGTGAAAACCTTTCAAAATGCAAGAATATTGCATTATTTAATTAAATGAGAAAAAATTTAATAAATAATTTCCTGTTCGTGAACAAAAGTTATTCCTGGAATAAATTATTGTCACATTCAAATAAGGAATTACTTAAATCTTACTGAATAAATCATAGTTCGATAAGAATGAAAATAAAAATAAAATTGTTTTAACAAATTTGAAAATTTTGTGAATGATCAAAATGCTTCATAAGGAATTCAAATTTAACAAAAATGAATGACCATAAGGAATCCAAATTTAAGATAATAAATGGCTTTAAGAAATTCAAATTCAACATAATGAATGGCCATAAGGAATTCAAATTTAAAATAATCAATGACCATAAGGAATTCAAATTTAACGTAATAAATGACCAATTTGCAGATTACATACACAATATGAATATGACAATCTTGAAAGAATGTACAATGAATTGGAGGAAGAGTTGCGCAAAGAGCGATTGAATGCAATCGAACTGCAAAGTCGTTTGGCTGATTACGATTTGCGTTCTATTTATTCCAGGTGTAGCAATTATTTAATTGTTATGCAAAAAACAGATATAAAAATTAAAGGTATTGCTGGAAATGAAAACCAATTATTACAGTATTTAATTTTCGATTCAATTTTTTCATAGAAGCCTAAGATATCATTCTTGAAAATATTTAAATATTTCGCTTTCAAAATTGATTTAATTTCAAACGCAAAACATTTCTTACCAATTGCCAACTTTTAAAAAATTTTTTTTGCTATTATATCTAATACATACAATACTAAATACGAATAATTATTACATATAATATTAAATACATATAAATATATTTGAATAATATTAAATACATATAAATATATTTGATTACTTATAACTATTTTAAATAATTTTAGATATAATATAATTTACATAATTTTATGTGAATTACATTTTTACATCATAATTCAATAAAAAATTCATTCTGTATATCTCAGAACTAGTGTCGATTCGACAGATTCGGCGCTTCCATCTGATCCACGTCAATCACCAAGTCTATCATCATCTTCGGTTCCAGCGATATGTCCACCAGCATTAATACCACCACCACCTCCACCACCACTACCACCGCTATTGTCACAACTAAGCATGAATAATGATCGAATAGTAGCTGAAAAAATTGATAGGAATGAAAATATAAAAAAAATACCGAAATCAAGATTGCAATTGAAAACACTTAATTGGATAGTAATACCCAAAGAGAGAATTGTTGGCACAATTTGGGAGAACATTGATGAGGAAAAATTGTATCAACAGGTTAGAAAATTCCTGGAAGCTAATTTTCTGCCATCTTTGCTTTTGCCCAGGTAGAGCTCAAAGAATGAGCAATGTGTCATTAAGTTTTTCAATGAATGACTGTCTCATACTGCTGCACACGACATGAATGGTACTGCATGATGGCTATATCTGCGTAATTTATGGAATAGTTTCTAATACTTGAATGAAATTGAATAAAATTGTTTGCAGTTAGATTTGGAAGATTTCACACAAAAATTTTCAATTAGCAAAATATCAGCTGATGAAATGGAATCAATAAATGAAACGCTACGTCGACATTATCGTCCTGGAACATTCATTTCTGTCATTGAACCTCGTCGTGCGCAGAATTGCACAATCATGTTATCGAAACTTCGATTACCAAATAAACAAATTAAACACGCCATTTTATCAATGGATCAATATGGCGAATTACCGCGTGATATGATCGAACAGGTATGATGATTGAAGTTACCTACAATTTAATTGCATTTCAATAAAAACTTTTTAAGCTTAATCATTTTTTCAATCTGTCAATTTATTATAATTGATAAATATTTTTATAAATATTTCTAGTTCATTGTTCCATTTGCAATTTTAAGCTTGGCCTTTAATTTTCCTCACTTACTTTAATTTGCTACAATAACAGTCCTTACTTTAATTTGCTACAATAACAAAGGAACTTGAAAAGTAATTATAACAACTTATGTTTTTCAATTTGTTACTTTTTCCATGAAAAACTCTTATTTAAGATTTTTTGATTTTTAGTATCTAAGGTCTTATTCAAAGTTAGCCTAGGATTTCTTTTAGTAATTTCTAAATTTCAACATTCAAGTTCTTCTGTAATTTGAAGTCCTTCTTGTATCCTGTAGTTCAAATTAGTTGGATGAAATTTGAATGATTGAAAAATTTCATTGTTAGATGTTGAAATTTTTGCCGACCGAAAAAGAAATCATGAAATTAAACGAAATTGTGGATAAATACAAAACTGCCAGTGTATTATCAGTAGCTGATCGGTTCTTCTATGAAATTAGCAAGTAAATTTTTTTCTTTCTTTTTTTTCAAATAAATTTGTAAGTTATTTTGAAATTTCATGGTGTGACAAAAGTTTATAACACAAGTCAATGATATTGCAAATACTTTGTTAAGTTGTTGTTGGAAAATAGATTATTAAAATTGTTGAAATATATTTTTTCAGTATCCCTCGACATGAACAACGACTACGCTGCTTGCATATCATTAGTACATATCGAGAACGTCTTGATGACATTTCCAATAGCATCAAAAGTAAGTTAAAAAAGATGTTTGTAAATACAATAGATGAATTTCAAGGTCAAGTTATGAAAAGAATTCTTCTTTCTGGAAAATTTCTGAGAAAAAATTTAATTTTTTAAATTAATGGCATCTTTTTTCGTTCAGCAGTGACAAATGCTTCAACAGCTGTAGCAGGTAGCAAACGTTTAAGACAATTGCTACGCATTATCCTAGCACTTGGGAACTTCCTGAATCGCGGGAAACGTAATGGAAATGCTTATGGTTAAAGTTTAATAAAGCTTTTTTTTGGATAGCATTAAAATTAAAATTTGAAATGCCTACTTCATTGACTGGCTGTACAAAAGACACAAATGACTTGAACGATACAAATGATTTGAACGATACTATTAATCAATTAAGTAATGTTTTTAAATTTCGAATCGTCTTTTTTCATTTCAAATTGAAAGCAATTGTATCACATGACAGCCATTTTATAGGATTTACATTGGCTTCGTTACGACTGATCACAGAAGTACGAAATTCATTGCGTTCCGATCGTAATTTATTGCATTATATTGTTGAGAAATCTGAAAACAAGAAACCAGACGTGTTACGTCTAAAACGTGACCTGGAAAGTATTTATCAGGCTGCTAGACATAGGTTGTATACTTTGTTAATTTCTTTTGGAACTTTGAAAGATTTTAAATTCTTGAAAAACTTTTTAGTCATATCAAATGAGAAAAGAGCATTTTAAAGAATCGTCAAACATTTTTAAATAAATTAATGAACTAATTTCTCAATGTCCTACTACCATCTATTGCAGTCGTAAAGAAATCGAACAAGAACTATGTGCACTGCGTAAATCAATCGCAACTGTAACGCAAGCGTTACGTGATAGCGAAGCAGAAAATGAAAAGGACACTTGGAATAATGATTGTAACCAGAGCGAGGATCGTTTTGCAGAAGTGCTGAAGAATTTTCTGAACTCTGCTGCAAATGATTTTGTACAAGTTGAAAAGCAATACGGTGATATGGATAGCAAAGTAAATTAAATTTTGAAATGATTAAAATATCTCTGATAAATGTATCTTTCATTTTTTTTCTCAACGCTAGGTGATTATTTCGATACATAAATAGCCATTGTATCCATTATTCTTTATATGACACACATAAGTCGGTCAGTGGTATATTCTTATGTCCATGTCAAATTGTTTTTGGAAAATTTAACTTTTTATAAATTCCCTAATTTAATCATGTAACGAGATAACAGAGGTGAAGGTATATATCGCAAATTAAACATATCATGAATTAGGCCTAAAATTTTTCCATTATTTAGATCAATCGATTAATCCCATAATTTATTTTCAGTTCCGAATGTGTGCACGACTGTTTGCGGAAGAACCAAAAAACACTTCACCCGATGATTTTTTTGGTATTCTCTCAAAATTTTTGACCGCACTGACCGAATGCCATCAACAGATTTGGGAGGAGCACGAGAACTTGGAGCGACTTAAAAAGCAAACATTGGCACGATCGACAATGCCTAAAAAATGTAAGAGCATTTTAGCTTGGCTCTTTTAAAAAAAGAAATTTACAGTTTGAAAATTAAAGTCAACACTTCGAAGACGTGTTTCAATTGCTTCCAATAAAAAAATTTATTAAAAATAAATTCAAAATAAGTTTTCAAAATTTTAATTGAATTTGCTTTTTTTATGTACCAAATGTACACACTAAATTTTAAAGTTGTAAATTTCTAAATTTTTCTAAAACTTGTTGCAAAAATTTTAAAAATGACTCTTCTTATTTTTGTTATTCATTGATTAATTTCAATAAACTCAGCTGTTGTACCAACTGTATTGACTAAATTTTAAAGTTGTAAATTTCTAAATTTTTCAAAAACTTGTTGCAAAAATTTTTAAAAACGATTTTGCTTATTTTTGTGTGCATTTGATTAATTTCAACAAATTCAATTATTACAGCTCGACAACATAATGATCGTGGCCGTGACTTCGATCAACTGGTTACAGCTTTACAAAGTGGTGAAATATTTTCCGAAGAGCTGACACGCTTAAGGACATCGTTTCGTTCGCGGAAGAAATGAAAGTTTCTTTCCATTAAAAAAAAATTTCATGAAATTTTTACGGAATTTCTAAGGGAGCTAAAAAGACTTGTTTCGTCAGGTTTCGAAGTTGTTATCCAAAAAAACTTGTAAAGCTTCATTTTCAATTTTTAATAAATGAACTATGAAGGAATGTATATGAAAATGCCAGTGTAACTCATACACTGATACACAATATATATTATGATGGAATTTCTTTGATTACTTAAATTATTTGCTTCATCATGTTTGTTAAGTGGGTTAATCAATGTATCGTATGAGTAGCTTTAATTATTTATAATGATTAATTACTTATACTTATTAATTATCTATAGTAATCCTTGCATGTGATTCTTTGTCTCTTTCTCTTGGGTGAGTTTTTTTTTGCAAATGAAAAGAAATTATATGAGAAAAATTGAATTTACCTATTGCAACTTTTGCATTGATTTAAAATTTCATACAATTGTTTGATGTTTGCAAAATGAGCTGAAATTATGGAAGATAATCGTTGTGTTAAAATTATTTGTATAATGACTAGTTATTGATTTTAATAAATTAAAAATTGAAATATTTAGGTGGGTGATGAAAATGTATAAATTGTGTAACTGCTAATTTTTTAATTATCACTATTATCAGAATAACTCGGCATATATATATGTAAATGTACACTGTATGATTAATAATCATATGGTGATAATCTCAGGTGGATTTTAATTGTAATTAACTAAAACAAAATTTCTGTTGTTATTATCAACATGTTTTTCTGTTGTTTTTTGATCCTTCTGCCTAATCTTTCCCATTTAACCTGTCCTACAATAGATGAAAACTTTTTTGTCAAACAATGTCCATTCATATATGTAAGGTTGGAGATAAATTTTTTTTGCATCACCATCATCTGTGTAAAATTGTCACACCAAAAGTATAAAAATAAAAAAATTGTAGAGATGAAATGATTGCATGCGTAAGTTCTGCATGGTCAAGTTTATTTTAATGTCAATAATTTTTTCAAAGGGCAAAGGTCAGCAGTATATGTCATCACTACATAGCAGGAAATACAAACGAACAACAGAGTTCTAAGCATTGCTTTTCTCCATTTCTTGTTTGCTTTTTTTTTTTCTGGAAGCAAAATTGAATGATATTTCCAGCAGCAGAATTCATTGAATACATTCTTCCTTAATAAATTCTTCCTGAACATATTCTTCCAGAATATATTCTTCCAAGAATCGTTCATACATTTTACCTTAATTCATTCATGTGCATACAACAAACGAGACACATTCTCCTTTTTTCAAATTTAATTTTTTTTGACCAAAAAGAGTCAAATCTGATATGCTAAGAAAAGTGCAAATAAATAATTTTATTTGCTTGAAAGATAATTTTAAAAAAAATAAATTTGAATGGTTTATTATTCTCTCTGCAAATTGTTTGAGTCCTTTTGATATTGAGTGGATGAGTTAAAATTGTTAATGAAAAATAAGAACTAAAATCTTTCTAATTTAAAAAGATGAGTTAAAATCTTTTTGGTATTGATTAGGTGAGTTAAAATTAGACTTGCAAAAAAAAAAAATTTTGTTTGCTAAAAGCCAAACTTCTAACTTCTAACTGCTGCCCTCTCATTGTTTAAATGTTTTGAAAATTTCACTGGTGAAAATTGTTATGTGTGCTTTTCGATTGCTGTACTCGAGCTAAGAATTATCATTTATCATTCCACTCAACAAGACTTTCTCCTACTCTACTTCGGTAAGAGATAATTGGACTTTTCATTTTTGTTCATGTATGATCATCCAGTAATTTTTAATCAGCTGATTCACTTTTTCAAATCCAATTTCAAACTTTCTCTTTTGCATTTATTTTCAGTTGCTAAGGAACAACTCTGTTTAGATGCATAAAGCAGTTAGGATTTCACGAGCAATCAAAATATAATAGTCTAATAACTTATTAATTTCCCAAGTACAATTAACTTACTTCTCTAATCAAAAAGTTTCGTATCAATGCATCAAATATACATGCACACGATATATTATGCTTGAAATGTTTTTTTTGGCATTTGGTAATCGATAATTTGAAATTCTTGAAATTTTACTTTATTTGATTTACGCATCATTTTTTGATCAATCGATTATTCAATTGTTGACTTTCAATTAGCTGACTCATTTTTTCAAATCCTTTCAAACTTTTTTTTTTGCACTCTCACTGTATTAGCTCATCTTTGGTCTCTAATTTCAAAAATGTGTAATGAAAACAATTATCGTCAACAAAATTTATCATTCTTTAATGATCAAATTTTCAAATTGTTTCAATTCACTTTTTTGTTTTTCTCCTTTGCGGTAACAACTTCAATAGTAGTATTTCTACCGTAATTTGAAGAGAAACAAGTATGTATTTTTATGAGACATTTCATGCCATATTTAACATAACCTATTTTATTTTATTCTCACAAATATTAAAAAATGGAATTAAATTATTTAAAAAATTAGAATGGACGATAATTCAATTCATACTTCTTGTCATCCTTGCATTTTATAAAAAAAACAATTTCCTCCTTCAGCAGTTTTGAAGTTACAATAATTTTTTTTTGAAATATTTCGAAAATTTTCAACTCTGGAAATTTCTTGCAAAATTATTGTTTAGTTGAAATTTGCTGTTGCAAAAATCTCTTTTACTTTTTTTCGGCGTATTTTGATTCATTTGGAAAAATATTAAATCAATATCATCGATCAGTAATTT
Organism: Mansonella ozzardi; assembly: GCA_029876185.1. Taxonomy (NCBI): domain Eukaryota; kingdom Metazoa; phylum Nematoda; class Chromadorea; order Rhabditida; family Onchocercidae; genus Mansonella; species Mansonella ozzardi. The sequence continues at coordinate 60,360 of JARVGP010000145.1, forward strand.
TTTCATACCAATTTGTCATGCTTTGTCTCTCCAGATATTTTGATTTTTTCCATCCCAATTTTGTCTTTAATTTACCATCAATCATTAATTCTATCAGTCGTCTAAGCATTCCATAAAAACTCAATTTTTTATCTCACTCCAACTAAAATCTTTTTTTTTTTGTTCATTGTAACAAACATAACCATTTCGAGTATCTAATTTTATTTTTTTCATTATTTCAGTCATTAATGATATCAGTTATCATTAAATTTTGCAAAAACTTCAATTCTTCTATCGGTTATCAAAATCTCACAGTGATCACACTGAATTATCTATCGAAAATTTTTTAAGTTTTATTTCTATCTCTCCTTTAACCCCAATAAATCTCAATGATTTATGTGCATGAACTAAACCGATGAATAATTGCAGTACAGATTAGAGCAGATATTATAAATGAAAAATACTGTAGTGTTATAGAATCAGTATATTGTGTATTTATAAAAGTTATGTACTAATTTTGAACTTTTCTCAACTAGCATCTCGTTTGCAATATGAAACTTTTGTCTCACATCAATTCTATCCTAAAATGAGGAATTACTAAGTTTGTTCTTGTTGTAGTAATATTTTATTCATACTTTTTAATCAAATTATCAATGAATTTTAATTAATCAGTGAGTCATTTACATGAATCATACTAGATGTGCCACTTGTGGATTTTTTTCTCAGTGACTTAAAGCATTTCTTGCACTGTTTCATATTTCTTTTGAGAACAAGAAGAATTCATTATCGTCCCGACTTTGAAGTTCGAACTTTGTCATTCCCAATGTATGTATCAGTGTATTCAAGAATAACTGATGTTTCCATATCATTGATTTTTGATACAAGACTTGATATTTAATAATGTTTAATTACTGCCGTTTTAATTAGTTGTTTACTTTCCAGAGATTTCAAAAAAAAAAAGGTTCAGTGGGTAAATTGCTCAATTGTCTTTCATTTAATTATAATTGAATCTTATTTGTTGCATTTTCGATAGCGCATCAGTTCCTAATATTGCATTGCAAATTGTTTTTTAGGCATTTTAACCGATAAAATGACAATGGTGCAATTATGTGATTTAATAAATGGTTCACAACAACCGGTTAATGGTATACAACATCCGGCTAATAATGTAATATTACCAACAAAAATTGCTCAGTTAATGAGAAAGAGGTTAATAAAGTTTCTGCTATTGTTAATTGGTTCAAAATAATTATTTAAAAGGGAATAAAAAAAAATTAATGAAATATGGCAGATTGGATACAATACAATAAGATATTATACGATTGGGTATGATATAAAAAATCAATGGTTTAATTTATGAGCTCATAAAACTTTCTCTCTTCAGTTAAAATGTTTAACTGATTCATTGTTTTATGACAAACATTGCTGACAAAACTCTAAACTAAATTTCTGAAATATTTCTTATCTTTCACTTTCTTTTTATTTTATAATATCTTTGCAAGGATGCAATCATTGTTCATGAATGAGCATTTATCTTTTTTTATATTAATTGTTTTTTTCTACAAAACTCTATTTAATTATCTGTTCAATTTTAAAATTTGAAGTTTACGCTATTTTGCATTTAGATAAATGTTAGACAGTTTCACATCTTTTAATTTAGGTATACTGTGCAGATTTTATTGATCACTTTGGTATTAACTCGCCTGTCTCTTCCATTCATATAACCTAAAAACTCATTGTAAAAACAACAAATGATTTCTAAAGGTTTCTTTCTGAACTGATAAATCTATTAGAACTGATTTGATTACAATTACTTAGCAACGAACATTTTTGACAATTTTTTAGAGTCTACAAAATTAAAAAATGAATTTGTCATGGAATTCCCAAAAATGAAGTAAAATTTCAACCTGTTTCATTTGTCCTTTTTTCTTTTTGTTCTCTTGTTTCACTTTCAAATTATCGATTGCCGCAGAAAAGCCTACAAAATACAAATCCATCACTGATTTTTACCATTGAAAAAATAATTTCATCTAAATGCTNCAAAAATGAAGTAAAATTTCAACCTGTTTCATTTGTCCTTTTTTCTTTTTGTTCTCTTGTTTCACTTTCAAATTATCGATTGCCGCAGAAAAGCCTACAAAATACAAATCCATCACTGATTTTTACCATTGAAAAAATAATTTCATCTAAATGCTTAGCATTCATTACTTATGCTGATTCGCATGATGAAAATAATTTATTTGCTAACTTTTCCAGTGCGCAATAAAACTTGCCTTTAATGCTACTTTTTTTTTGATTAAAAAGTTTCAAATGTTTTTTTTACATTTAAAATTTTCAAATGTGAACAGGCCTTCTGAATTATCAGACATTGCTAATTAATTCTAGATATGAAAGATGTAATTAGCAAAAGCACTGTTTCTAGTATTGGAAAATTTCATCAAAAAAAAGGAATGAAATAACACTGAAATGAAATATGAAAAAATTGTCAACAAAATTTAATTTCGAAATAATTATTTTTAAAAAAGAGGAAGTTTTTATCAAAAATCACAGTTGGCCAAGAAATTTTATAACCCAAACATTTGTTCTATTATTTACATTAAAATAATTTTTACATAATTATTATAGTTGTTACAAATAATTATTGCAAGAATTGATTCACTTTCTTGCAGATCGTTGGATCTTTTACTCGCTGTTACAGCGATTGCATTTTTTGCTTCTACCGTAGTTTTGGCAATACTTTTGAAAATAAAATACAATCATAAAGAATCGGTAATTTCAATTTTAGTTGTATTTTTCTATTCTAAGTTTCAATTTCAAGCTAAGAGTTAGTTATTTCAATTTTTAGGTAATTACAGATTAATATATATTAATTGTATTATTAAACAAAATGTACTGATACATATAAAAGAAATTATTATAAAGTTATGTTATTAATTAAGTTGCCTCATTCATTCAGTAAAAATGATAAGTATGTATTAAAGATGGTGCCTCAATATTAAGTAGAATTAGCTGATAATTTAGAGAAATTCGACAAATGTTTGCAAGAGTTAGCTGATAATTCAATGATTACCGAAATAAAAATCAATTAATGTCTTTATTAAATTTTATTTAAGTTTTATGTAAGTAATTTTTGAAAAAAATTCAGTTGGCAACAAACACATTAATTCAGTGCAACGGTTCAACAACGCTACTATCTTGTGAAGAACGGCCAGAATTAAAATGGCCAGAGCCAAGCGGAACATTACTTGCGCGTTATAAGCGGGCAGCTGTCGCAACCGACAGTGGCATATGTAGTGGAATTGGAAGGTTCATAGTTCACGTTTGGCTTTTCTTGAAAAAGGAAACACAGAAGTAATATGACTCAAAGCTATACTTATAAATTGCAAAGTAACATAAGTAACAAGACTCAAAGTTATACTTATAATGGTAAAGTAATAAATAAATTGCAAAGAAATGAAGGAATTAGCTGCTAAGCGTCTTTTTAAAGTGATTTAAATTTAAAATTATTATTTAAAATACCAAGAGCATAACTGTTAGCAGCTGTTTTCATCAAAAATTAATTAAGTAATTATCATTAATTCATAATATTGTAATAACAGAAGATTTTCTTTTTGTTTTATAATAAGTTTATTTTTATTTTTAAAAATTTATGGCATTGTTGATTTCATTTTGTAACTTTTGAATAAGGAAGTAATCCGTTTCATTTTCTACTAATTTTAATTTTTAAGAATCAGAACCTTTGTCGCAACTGAAAAGTGTACGGTTGGAGCAAAGGTAACTAGCCGAATGTTGCTGCTAAAAGAAAATTCTTAAAAATTTAGTTCAAAAATTAACATGTACTGATAACGTGAATAGTGAATCTTCCTTTAACATTAATACTTGGATGTTTTGATAAATCAAAATATAAAATAATTTTCAACTTTTATAAAAATATTTTAAATTTTCGCAATTTTTCAAAATTTCAATAATTTAAGAGATATATTTATGCTTGGCGGTAATGCGATAGATGCAACGATAGCAGCATTGGTGTGTATTGGTGTTGTAAATCCACAAAGTTCCGGTTTAGGTGGTGGATTTCTGATGACCTTATACAATAGGTTGGCTTTTAAAATTGGACTTTTAAAATTTAAAAATTTCAAATTTTTAAGAAAATCCCATTAATTTTTCGTTTTTTCTTTTGCCATTTCTTTATTTATTATCTGTTTGTTAAATTGTTTTGCTTCATGAATTTTTCTTTTAATTTTGCAAATTGTTTATTTGCTTATTTACTTAGCATGTCTTCCTTATTTTCTTTAATCATTCGAAATCTATTATTTACTCATTTATTTGTTCAGCATTGTTTATTTTTTTATTTTTAAGATGCCCTTTTAATTATTTATTCATTATTTGTTTGCACAAGCTATTTGTTCATTTTATTTTATCAGAGTCTCTTAATAATTTAGTTATCGATTAATTCGTCACTTCATAGCTGTTATACAAATACAAGGTATTTTTCGTTTGCTTTTCACAACTTTTTTTAACTTCTATTCCCGAAATTCATTTTAACAAACGGAAAAAAGTTCGTTCACATACAAGTTCACGTATGGGTCAAATTACAATTTTGCTAACTAGATGAAAAGTAGCACGTATACTGATAAAATTGCAAAATAAGTAATTTCAGCAGTTCAAAGCGTTGCATAGTTATTAACGCACGCGAAACTGCACCAGCACGAGCAAATGTAACAATGTACAATGATTCGCCAGAAGATGCTTTAAAAGGTTTACTACATTGCTGAAATTGATTGATCTATTTCAATAGTATGTCTTAAAAGAGAGCCGAAAACGATAGAATGACAATAAGTGTGACATTGTGTTGGATAGTGAATGACAATACTATGCAGTGTTCAATTCAGTGTTTAAGTAATCAAGAACTGAAATTGATGAACGTTTTGGCTTAATAAAACTTGAAAAAAGTAAAGTGCAATCTTATGATACGTTTAAAGTCATTTTTCATCTCCACCATTTAACCTTACACATATAACTCCAATATAATATTCTATTAAATAATTTTATTTAATTAATTAATGTTAATTGCTTTAATTAAATGCACTGAATTTTATATTGGTAAGATGTATAATGAAACGTAAACTTTAGGATACCGTGCTATTGCAACACCATCCGAATTACATGGACTATGGACGGTATTTTCACGTTTTGGAAGTGGTAAAATATCGTGGTTCAGACTAATTCAACCATCAATTACATTAGCATTGGAAGGATTTCCAATTTCGGCATCTTTAGCAGAAAAACTTGCTGTCCAAGAAAAAGACATATTGGCTGAATCATCATTAAAGTAAACTTTATCTTAAAAGTTTTTTCCAAAAAAAATTTCACTTGTTGAACTTATAAAAAGGAGAAATTCAGATGTTAATTAACTAATCATGAACTTAACTTTACCTCAGTAATGATATGTAAGATTTAACAAGTAACTTTCTTTAAATATCAGGTAATAAGACAGGTAAAATTCCCACTGCATTAAAAAAAAGATTGGCTTAACCATGATAATATATTTTGGGAGAATATTTGCGAATCCAAAAACTGGAAGATTGTACGAAGAAGGTGATATCATTACAAATGATCGTTTGGGTGCTACATTACAGCTCATTGCAAATAGTTCCGATCCAATACAGCTTTTCTATCGTGGTGATTATTTTTTTACTTACCTTTTTTCTTTACGAATTATGGTTGTAATATTCAATTACTTTTTGTAAAGTATATTACTAGATTAATTAAATATCACTAAATTATCATTATATCATCATTATTATGAATGTCACGGAAAAATCATGAAATCCGTTAGCTATTTCGACAAACCAAATTTTGATATGCTATTTATAGCAGAATGACCTGCTATTTTTCCAGAAAAATTTGGAATGATATTTTAGACTAATAATTTTTCACAAAGAAAATTAAAATTTTCAATTAAACTGATGATGCTAAGCAAAAAAAAAAAAAATTGTTATGAAGCAAAATTTCAAAAAAGAAATGATTTATGTGAGGAATTTACTTTTGTTCACTGATCTCTCTTTACGAAGTTCCATAATAATTGCGCGATGTTTCCATTTTTAATCTAAAGAAAAAAAATTTAGATTACTGTAATTTATTTTTAATAGCTTCTCTAAAGAGAAGAAAAATTGTTACTACAAAAGAATTAATTTTGCCCTAAGTCTTAGAAACAACAATATGTGAAATTGAAATCGATGATTGGGATGGATTAATTCAAAATTTAGTCTGTTTTTAGTAGTCCATTTTTAACAATAAACATGTCACATGTTTGTCACAGTAAAATGATTAATTGAAAACAATGCCTTAGAAATAAGACTTAAGTAAATATTTATCAACCAGTTATAAGTAATTAGTGAAAAATTAAAAGCACTTGATGACCATTAGGGCTAAATGATCATTTGTGTTTTTCATATTCTATAAAAGCAGAAGCGTTCTGTAGTTTCGTGGTAAACAAAAATATTATAATTAATTATTTAATATTTTCTAAATACGCGTGGAAATGTTTGTTATAACTTAATCTTCTTCAGTATGTTTCATATGTTAAGTTGTAACGTAATTCTAATAATTTTCATTTGATAGCTTGTTTCAGTAATTTATCAAGTAATTTAATATTAAAACTTGAAATATTCTCAGGTGACATTGCGCAAACAATTGCTGCTGAAATTGGAGAACACGGTAAGATTCAGTGCATATTTTAATACTCTATGATCCGAAAAACCGTAATAAGGTTAAATTGATTATACCGTATTTAATTCATACATGGAAATTTACTTGAATGAAATCCGAAATATCATTTCCGGCTGACACTCATGATTATTAGCATAATGTGGATTTTATAATAAAATTTCATTCTATAAATTACTTTAAATTCATTGCTTGCAATTGTTAGTTATTAAATTGCATCCTTGATCATTTGCATTGCTTCTTCAGGTGGTTATATATCAACAGATGACTTAGGTAGTTATCAAACAAAATTGGATGAAATTCCAATTATCACCGAAGATTTCCTTGATGACTACGCCATATGCGGACCACCGCCACCAAGTTCAGCTGCTGTCACCCAAAGCATCATATCAACTATAGCTAGTAATATATGTATATATGATGATATTTTTTCCTTCTGCTATTGATTAATTCATAGTTTATATAAATTCTGATGTTATTACTGAGATTACTGAATCACTGAGTTTTAGAAAAATAAAATTCTCGAACTTTCCCAACTACTAAATTGAAGTGAAATAAAATGAATGAATTTGCTTAGAAATAAATCAAATATAATTTAACATCAGACATATTATTGTAGTATATCGCTGTTTTTTTTTTCTTCGTTTAATTGAAATCGATGATTTCTTCTTTTTTCTTTCAGAATTTTATGCTGGAAAAAAAGAATTTGATAGAGATGATCCATTATTCTATCATCGTTTAATTGAAGTTCAAAAGTTTGCTTATGCCCAAAGAACAAGACTTGGTGATGCGACATTTGCAGTAGAAGCACGACGAATTGCAGAAAAGATAGTTGAAAGGTCAGTTAGCTAAGCTAATTTCTCAAAAACAAAAAAATTGTAGGATGATTTTACAACATCTTTTTCTTGATTGAATTATATGTTTAAATGTAGTATATTTGTTTTGAAAAGATAAATCAAGTTACTTCATTGGTTACGACTTTCCTTATAGGTGATGTAAGAAATTAAATAACTCCTGCGCTTTCCATTCAGTGTAGATATTTTGAGAGGTGATATAAACTTAATGTAAATTTGCATCTTAGTCTATTTTTGAAGTCGTACCATGAGTCGTTTTAACTTGAGTGCCGCTTATACAATGCTTGAGAATAAACAAATTTGTTTGCTTTATTTTATTCTTTACAAATCTTCTTGGAGTATTCACTCCTTTGTATTTTGTCAAAGCGGGTCCCCCATAAACTTTGGTAGGAATTCCTTTCAACGAGTTTTATTGAATATTTTTGTTTGTAGAAGTTTAACGACAAAATCTTTATTAAATACTTTGTGAGCTAAAGTCAAACTTTTTTTTTTGTTTTTGATTTGAGCTGAGCGTCTTTTTTTCTTTCAAATGCAAAAATTTTATTTCTTGAATCATATTATAACGTACAATAAAAAATTTTCATATTTTTACTATCTTTTGGGTCGTTTCTTATTTGACTCATTTTGGCTAATCTGATTATTTCACATTTTCCTTGATTTCATTCATTTTTATTAGTTGTCCAATAAGTTTAAATTGTTCATTTACTCATTTAAATTTCCGTTCTATCAACGAACCAAAGACCTTATCTTTGCCACTTGTACATTTCAGTTCTTATGCGAAACATGTCAAATCTCTTATCACGAATGCATCTCAGTCATTGAATATGTATGGAACTAATTTGTTTCAACAATCTAATGATCACGGCACATCACATATATCAGCAATCGATCGCAAGAATAATATTGCTGTATCATGCACAAGTACCATTAATCGCGTGTACGGTTATTTTTTTAACAGCCTAAATGGCTATTTTGATTTCTCAAACTGCCAATATGATGATTAAAAAAGTCTAAAAGATCAGCAGAGAAATTGTTTTTTATTTCGTCAATTAAAGCTGGCCTAGCTTACACATGTATTTTTCATGATAACTGAGGTATGGCTCATTACTTGTCATAAAAAAAAAAAAAAAAAACAAAACAAAAAATATTTGAGATTAATTCTTAGCAAAGTGATGAGACAATTAATGTTTTAAAATGAGTTTATTAATTATTTATAGTTTAATCAATCATTTTCTAACATCATTGAAAAGAACACAAAAAAAATCAAAAAAAAAATGCGGAAAAAAGCATACTTTGAAAATTTTCAGTTTTTAAAGAAATTATTTAAAATGAAATTGCCTGAAAGCTAAATGATTACTTTCTTTTCAAAACATTGCTTTTAAATGAAAGTAATGTGAAGAAGCATAGAATTTCAGCCTTTTTCGCAAAAAATTTTATACTCTTTGAGAGAATAATGAAATTCTATTAAAATATGTAGATTGGGTTCATTGCGCATTTCTCCAACGCTTGGAATTGTTTGGAATGATGAAATGGATGATTTCTCGATTCCTGGAAAATCAAATTCTTTTGGATTTGTGCCGTCACCCGCGAATTTCATTCAACCTGGAAAAAGGCCATTAAGCAGCATGTCGCCTTTGGTTATTTACAATAAAAATACGGGAAAGGTAAAAGCTTGAGAAAAAACACAAATGTTGTATAAATTCATGCATGGAATAGTTAAGTTTATTGTAACTGCTTATAAATTCTAGATAAGTTTTGAAAAAATGCTTAGTTCATTTTAATTTGTAATTAATTGATTGAATTATTGAGATTTATTGAGTTCAATTGGGTGATATCAGGAGGAAATAATGCATCTTGATAGTTGTATAATTGTAATTAATTAATAAAAAATAATTAATAAATTATTAATTTTAAGGTGAAAATGGCTGTTGGTGCATCAGGTGGCGCATACATTATTTCAGCAGTAGCACAAACTGTCATACATGCCCTTATTTTTAATAAAACGATTAAGGAAGCCATTGATTTACCACGCTTTCATAATCAATTTTTGCCACCAAATACTTTTTACGAAGCTTCAGTACCTCAGGTTAATTACTGTATTAATTAATATGATTAATTTGAACAATAAATGAAATTAAAATACAACTATCACTTTACTATCATTATATTAATTAATTTTTAGAACGTATCATTAACAAGTGGTGAACTTTAGGAAATTATAACAGATTTGACTAATGAACGAAATCAAAATATGACAGTAATTCCAAAACTACCATGTGTCGTACAAGCAATTGTTGTAAGCGCAGATGATTACATTTATGGAAATAGTGATTTTCGACGGGAAACCGGAAGTTTCCCGGCCGGATTTTAGGATTTGACATTGAAAACATTTCGTTCTTTGATCACTGCTTTTGAAAAATTTATTTCGTTAGGCGAAATTTTTTGCCTGTTGAAATGAATGTTCTGAATCTATTTTAAATCATTGGCTATGCATGTATTGTGATCTAAGCTGATATGCACAATACGATATTTCCCTCATTTCTTTTCCCACAATGTTTTAAGTTTCTTAATTAAGTAATTAGTCAATGACAATAATTAATTTAGTTAATTAGTTATTATTAAAGTTTTCATCAATCCCATATTTGTATTTGTCGAAGAACTCAATTTTTTTTCAAAAAGAAAGATTCGTCTAAAAAGTGTTTTCCAGAAAATTTAAAAATGATAAATAAACTAACTGTGGTTGGTACTTTATTAGCATGTATAGAGTGTCTTATTTTAATGTATAACTTTCGTGACTGGTATAAGCATCATGTAATGCTTTGATTATTTTGTAATTAATCACTTCAATTTTTGTAATTAATTACTTTGATTACTTCATAATTAATCACTTCATCCTTTTACTGGTTTTGATTTTTGCTATCATTGTGAATCGTCTTGTCAAAACAGACTTCGTTAATAATAGTTCAAGCAGAAAGGAATTCAATAGAACGAATTTTAATGCTCGAAAATCTGTCGTCTCTTTTTTTGCCAGGATTAATTTGAATCATTTCTAGAATTTCTAGAAATTCATTTGCTTTATAATCATTATTCATCATATATTTTCGATTACTGAAACAAACGAAGGATCTTTTTTTTCTTTTAATTTCACTTTTTTAAAGAAATAAATTTCTGCATATTAGTTTAATTTTTAATTGGTTTTTTTTTTAATTTTGCATTAATTTAATTTTTAATTGAAAATGATTGGGTCAGCTACAATTTACACATCATAAATTGTTTAGCCGGTATTTCTATTTCCACTCAAATGATATATGAAATAAATGATTTTTTTTGCTTCAAATTATGCTTTTGTTTGGTAATAAAATTATTTTATGAAAAAAAGGAAAAAAGCTTTTGGGATGTTAGCTGGGTGAAAAACATAATTTTATTGATTTTTAAATCATGATTTTCTCTTTTGCATGATTTGATTCGTTTGATAAATTGAATTCTAATAATTTAATAAAATGGGTATATTCAGTGCAATACAAGTAATATAAAAATAATAGTAATCGAATAAACAAGTAAACAATGCATATGGCCGACGATGTATAGTAAATAAGGAATTTATTATTAAATAAATAAGCAAACAAACATTTTGAAAAAACTTAAGAATGAAATTTACTAAAAACGATGAATGAATAATAATCCAAAAATATTGAACAAGCCACAAAAAAAAGAAACGAACTAAACAATTAATTGATGAATGTTGAAAAAATGATCGTTTGAATAATCCACATAAATGTATCGTTCTATGCAAATTTTTTAAAATAAACTTTCAGTGTGACAAAAATCTTCGCCCTGAGACAAATGAGCTGCATATTATAGCAAACGTTGAAAATCACTGCTTATTGTGATAAATGAAAAAAATTAATTACTATTAGAAATTAATAACAATAATATCAATAAATGAAAATCAAAATAGCCAAGTATGACTACACTTACAAACATTGTATCATCGAATTATAACTCTGTTTTATTATCAATCAAAAGACTTCAGATTTCTTTTAGAAAAACTATTTTAAAAAGATATTTATATATATTTACAATATTTATTTAGGTAGGATTTAATTATCCATTTAAATATTATAAAGTTCGAAAAAAATTATTTCATTCAAATGAGAAATAAATCTGAAAAATTATTTACTCAAACTCATTTAATTTGTTTCATCCTTCTTTTACATAAATGATTTAATGATATTTACTTGTTCCTTTCTTGCTTTCTTACTTTTCTCCTTTTACTAAAAATATAAAGCAGTCTATAATGATAGTTGCCAGTTGAATGTTTCAACAGTTAACGCCAACGGACCGCTGAAGTGCCTTTTCAGAACAATAACTTCCGGCCAATTTTAAATCAAACAAACGATTTATTGCATCATTAATAAACCGATAATTGTAAGATTTCTCGGAAATATATCTCAATACAAATAAATAAAGTGGCCAGTTAATTGTAAGATTTCTCGGAGATATATCTTAATACAATTAAACA